>JARQZK010001651.1:0-82500 GCA_030704885.1 Cynegetis impunctata
CAGAAACAAATTTTGCTATAGTTTTGTTGGGTCGCTGAACACGAATTTTAAGTTTGCTGGCGAAAATTTTGCCCGGAACCTTGATTTTTGGGCACTCTTTGACCAAATTTTGGCACTTTTTTCAGTTTTCGGCCTATATCTCAAAAAGGAATCAATTTTTCGACAAGCCCATTCTATACAAAATTGAAGCAGACAAAATTGCCTACATTTCTTGTACGAAACGTTTTTTTGTAAGGTTAACCTTTTTGCCGCTAGAGCGCGCCCAAAAATAGCGATATTTCTATATCTAGTGACGTTCACCGTTTACGCGAAAATCGACCTTGCTGTGATACTTAACTGTTGCAACAATTTATTACATTATACAATTTATATTATATTACTGTAGATTTTTCATAAATACCGGTTTTTTTTTTTGGAAGACTCGCCCACTGATTCTCAATCACTGTGCCGCGGTATTTTTGTGTGCCGCGAAATTTTTAAAGCGTGCCGTCAAATTTTGCAAATGTATATAAAAGAAACAAAATTGTTGCGGAGTCCTTTTATTGTTGAGAGTCAGGATCCTCCTCCGGCATCCTTAGAAAGTCCCCACACTGATATTCAGTCATCGGGATCTGACAAGACTGAGCTTATGTGATAACGTCAAAACATGGCTCTTCAAAACCAACTTTGAACATGGGTTATTATGAAAATTTGTTGAGTTTTTCATAACAATATTAGTTTCAAGTGAAATTGTGAAGCCATATGAATGTGAAAACTTACTCTAAAGAAAATACAGAGAAGGTGATAGATTGGAAAGACATGGTACAATGTGGGATAAATTGAGAGGAGTCTAGGACTGGTATAGACAAATTTAATGCTTTTTGTCTATTCATTTCTCACTTCAGAGAAATACCCCATAAGATGAAGAGTTTGCAAAATCAAAGTTTACAGAACGAGGGAAAATTTTAAAACATTTATCAGAGTACACGATAAATATGCACATATGAGCGAGCCATTCTCGCACACATTAAGAGACAAAAGGAATTAGTGGAGATCCATAAAACCAGAGAAACTAGATCAACAGTTCCCGAATGCACGTTCAGAACAAACTGCTTCATATGTGGATTACCAATGACCAAACAATTTTTAGCGGCAGAAGCCAAAACAACTCCTGATTTGCGAAATGTCTTGTACCAGGTACGCGATTTAGCTGGTGGTTTGAGAGAAAGTGTACCTAAATGAAGGATGCACGAGATCATGATGATGAATTTGGAAGGGCGGTTTTACGCCGAACTGAACATATACCTAATTTGGTCACTTTATATCTACTACTCTTTGTAGATGATATTCTTCTGGCCGGAAATTCTACTAAGGATATTAATGAAATAAAGAATATTCTCAACAGTGAGTTCAAAATGAAACATTTGGAAAACATTTATATATGGATCTCCACTAATTCCTTTTGTCTCTTAATGTGTGCGAGAATGGCTCGCTCCTATGTGTATATTTTTCGACACTTATCGTACACTCTGATAGATGTTTTAAAATTTCCCCTCGTTCTGTAAACTCTGATTTTGCAAACTCTTTATCTTATGGGGTATTTCTCTGAAGTGAGAAATGAATAGACCAAAAGCATTAAATTTGTCTATACCAGTTCTAGACTCCTCTCAATTTATCCCACATTGTACGATGTCTTTCCAATCTATCACCTTCTCTGTATTTTCTTTAGAGTAAGTTTTCACATTCATATGGCTTCACAATTTCACTTGAAACTAACATTGTTATGAAGAACTCAAAAAACTTTCATAATAACCCGTGTTCGAAGTTGGTTTAGATTAGTTTAGAAGAACCATGTTTTGACGTTATCACATAAGCTCAGTCTCTATGTCAGATCCCGATGACTGAATATCAGTGTGGGGGCTTTCTAAGGATGCCGGAGGAGGATCCTGACTCTCAACAATAAAAGGACTCCGCAACAATTTTTTTTTCTCTAATATACATTTCCAAAATTTGACGGCACATTTTAAGAATTTCGCGGCACACAAAAATACCGCGGCACAGTGATTGAGAATCACTGGGTGAGTCTTCTTAATAAAAAACGTTATTTATGAGAAATCTACTGTAATATAACATAAATTGTATAATGTAATAAATTGTTGCAATAGTTAAGTATCACAGCAAGGTCGATTTTCGCGTAAACGGTGAATGTCACTAGATATGGAAACATGGCGATTTTTGTGCGCTCTCTAGCGGCAAAACGGTAAGCCTTACAAAAAAACGTTTTGTGTAAGAAATTTGGGCAATTTTGTATGTCTCGATTTTGTATAGAATGAGTTTGTCAAAAAAATCATTCCTTTCTGAGATATAGGCCGAAAACTGAAAAAGGGCCAAAATTTGGTCAAAAAGTGCCCAAAAATCAAAGTTCCAGGCAAAATTTTTGCCAGTAAACTTAAAATTCGTGTTCAGCGACCCAATGAACATAAAGGGTGAGAAAATCAAGACTAATATGCCTAGCCTAATAGGTAAAATAATCAAATAAATGGAGATGTATACATATATACCTATGCAAATATTTATAAATATAACTAATTGATTGGGCCGACACTTAATGAAAAAAAAATATAATATTGTAAATAAAACTTAACATAAACAGTGGCTTCTTCAGATGTATAATACATACTAACTTTTACAACGAGAATATTGAAAGATGAAGGAAGGGAATATCCAATAAGAATGGGGAAAACCGAAACAAAAAAATCACTACGCAGGTAGAAAGTACAAACTTTTAATGACTTGAGAAAACACAATAGGCACAAATATTCAATATTACATCTAAAAAAGATTTAAGAACGGTGAATTATTCATTTTTAATTGGTCATTTACCAAATTATTCGATTGTTTGATACTATTAATCATTAGCTTATATAGGTGACCCAACACTCAAAATTTCAACCATTTTGTTAAATCGAAATTTAAAAATAGCATTCAAAACTCAGAATACCATTGGCGAACATATTAAAAATTCAAAAGATAAAATATAATAAATCAGGGATCTATAAGCTAACTTGTGGTTCATATCCTAAAGTATATGTTGGCCAAAGTGGCAGGAACTTTGGAGTTTGAATATCAGAATATAAAAGAAGTTATGACAAGAAAAAATTAGATTCTACTTATGCATCACATCTAGAATAAAATCGTATTTTTAACAGTGAATTTGAAATATTACATATAGAAAAGAAAGGCTATAAACTCAATTTATTAGAAACTCTTGATATCAGTAGTATGAAACAATCCAATAACTTATTAAATGACCAATTAGATATGAATAATTCACCGTTGTTAAGGCCCGGTTTTTCAATGCTCGGTTAAAACTCACAGTTAGCTGACTATAGGTTAAGCTTAACCATCAGCTAAAGTTCCAACCAAGAACTATTGCGTTTCTCCTTCGAATGATTAACTTTAGGCTAGCAAACCGTCAGCTAGCGATATTTTTATTAACGTTGGCTGTACTGATGTTTCAGGGAGCACTTCTGATTGGTCGTTCCCCTTTGCACTTGATACTATCAATCCTAACCACACTTACTCTGCTGTCAATTTCGGAAATAGATGTTTTGTTATTGTTGATTATTTTATAATAAAATGAATGAAACAAAAGCATTGAAAAAGAAAAGATTGGCAAACTTTAGTCCTTCTGATAGATCGTTGCTGTTAAAAATTCCAGATGGTTTCAAAGCAATAATTGAATAAAAAAAACAGATTCTACTACTTGGAGGGAGAAAATGGAAACTTGGAAAAAGATTTATGGAGTTTGAAATAATTTACCTATGTGTTATGGTTCCTATCTATTTATAATAAGTCTATTAATTCTTAATCATCATCACTTAAAAAATCAATTGTTTCCTTTTTTCGTAGGAAAAACGAAATACAAAATGAGGTTAATGGTTACAAAGCAGTTGAACAAACTCGACTGTTCGGGCCGTTCGGGGTAGTTAACTTACGGAGCGCATGCGTGTGCAAGATAGTTTACAGTTAGCCATTTGACAAAGACTTTCAGGAGATAGTTACTCTACCCGATAGAATAGCAGTAGGTTAGCGCAAGATGAGAGGTGGAAAAACGGTTTACCTAAAGGTTATCGATTAGCCGAAAGCTAAATCACTTTAACTGAGCATTGAAAAACCGGGCCTAAGTTTTTCGTGTTGTTTACACTTGACAACAATTATTACTTACAGAACTAGTAGGTAATGTATCAATAAAAAACATGCAGTTAAATAACAAGTAGTACATACTATATACATCAATAAAAAATAAACAAGAAACAAATTTTGATACGCAACAAGTCTTACCTATCCTATAATTATATATTATTCTTTCTTGAAAAAATAAGAGAAAAAAATCACTAAATATCCATATAACGTGAATTTAAAAACTTATTCACATCAAAAAATGAACACCTGATTGAAGTGAGGATGGTAACATAGTATAAAGCTTTATTGACATATAAAAAGGGCCTCTCTGTGATGAGGTGAGTATATATATATATATATATATATATATATATATATAGCACCAGTTTCAGCAATACCGGTACCCTAGGCGAGATTAAACGAGCAGCATTTGAGAAAAATAATATTACGTCAAAAGTTTCCTAATGTCACTGCAAAAGGGAGAACGTATTTTTCTCCGATCGTGGGAAAAGTGACACTATTTTGACCTGTTTTCTATGCGAAAAGCTCAACATTCCAGAATAGTGGTCAGTTGCTGAGCAATTAGAAAATAACAGTGCGGTAATATTCTTACCGCACTGCTGTAGCGTGCGGTAATGCAACAAATGGATTATTACATTAAATTGGAACAAAGTATGGTTTCAATTTTTATAATTGTTGTTAATATTTACATTTTTTTTGTTCCTGTAGCTTGACGTTATTTAAAACTGCTATCAGTTTTGGTACTGGGCAATATCAATATTATTTTAACAGACAAAGTTGATCGATGCATGGAATAATGTGCCCACAACGTCGAAGATTTCATTGTTTTAGCCAATTCAGCAAAATTACGCCATCAGTACATTCTCAGAAAAGGATACACTGTTGTGTTTTTCTCATCAGAACAAAAATTCATGAAGCGTTGATACGCAAGTTCATACTTCTCTCTGGATTTCGCCCGGAGAAAATTTAGTGAAGCCACGTTCGCGGCTTCTACTAGTTCAGAAGAGCCGTGCAAGAAAACAATAATCAGTATCAGTGTTCATGTTTACTAATTCTTTTTTTATTCCTTATAAAATACAACGAATCAAACAAAAACCAGCGCTAATGATAACAATTTTATGTTTATTGTGCATAATAGCAGTAATTTCCATATTGGTACTACTTCTATATTTCAATATAAACATAGAGAAACCTATTTAAATTTACTTGATTACATCTTGGATGAAATATTTTTTAATTAATTAATTTTTTAAATGTAAATCAACGATTGGAGAAAAAATAATATGTATAATTCGTGGGAAAAGCATATTCCCAAAGTCCTGTGTTATCAGACTCGTCGCTACGCTCCTCGTCTGGTAATTATCACAGGCGTTTGGGAATATTATGCTTTTCCCACTAATTATATAATATACTATTATCTATTCAGGTTAGGTAATAGTCCCACTATAGTTCGACGTACGAACATTTTGATGTGATACTACCCATTCAAGGAGTGAATTTAAAACAACGTTTATTATCAGCGGAACCTCAGCAGTCATATTCACATTAAATATATGTAAATAGTTGTAGCAAGTTATACAATTCAATCAACTTACTTCTCTTAGCAATAATGAGACAATATAATCCGTATGATTTTAAACAAAAACAAATACGTGAATTATTCGTATGAATATATTGAACTTTTATAGTTCTGCTCGCAAATCTTCGCATTGTTGATAAAACCGGAAAAAGGAATGGCAAGATGTGTGTGTTGTGAATATTTTAAGTTTTCTATGAGGAACTGTAAATCTTCACATCTTGTCTACGCTAGAAATTATCCTATTTCAATATTATCTTTCAGAGCGTGCCGTCTAATATAGGTTTCTGTATTCCGAGGAAGCTTCATATAATATGTCAATCATTACGTTCATTCCAATAAAAACCTCTGAAGAGCACTGATTTAATGAGCAGTAACAGGGATCTGTACAAATCCTTGAAAAAACATTGAATTTCTACATTAAAATGGCTGTTGCCATTTTACTATAAGCAAGTAGTGAAATTTCTCAAGTGGATTGGTTTAGTGTTAGACAAGTTCACTGTAGTGAAGTCATGTATTTTGTTCAACGTAAATAAATTTTTTTCAAATTCGTTTGATGAGTAATCACTTTTTATAAAACTAATATGAACTAAACTTCATCTAGAAATCAGAGATAATGCTGTCTTTACTTGAACTCGAGTCAAACAAAAGTGCTTCATCTAATCGCAGTCGAATAAAAATCGATAGTACATTTCAAATTGAAAGAACTATTTTATTTATTCATAAATTATTCAACTCTCTTTTGGTGTAGTACAATATCAAAGTTGTCTCTTCACATAAAACTAATTGTCTTCTAGTGTTACTTTCGGGAATGATAATAAGAAAATATAATATATATATATATATATATAGTTTATTCATGTATTGAAATCACTAAAAATAGTTTCAAGACTATAGCTATTTTATTTTAATATTAACAAATCAATTTTTAATAACCACACAATGGTTTTTGGTAAAAAGCTGACTTTATTCATAACAAATTGAATTCATTGCAAATCCTGCATGTTTGAGTGTTACCTCATTGTATATAGCGTCACGAATACTTGAATATGATCTCATTGAATATGTATATATATATATATATATATATATATATATATATATATATATATAATCTCTTGATAATTATTAGCAATAACAGGCTGATTGAATCTTAATAAACTCGATTTTATTAAAAAGTTGACGTTTCACTACGATATTCGTAATTGAAATTTCTTTGACATTTATTGATTTGAAAAAATTGAATAGAACAGGGCAGCTTTGTATATGCTATTCAGTCTAATATTAATATTCAAAATTGTTATCATTAGATGGTAAGGAAAACCAAAGAAACCTTTACCTTCGTAATGTTTGAAAATAATAATAATAGGGTACTATTTATCTAACAACAAAGAAATTAGTATGGGAAAACATTAAAGAAGTGGAGTAGAATTATCGGTATAGCACGCTTATATGGAAGCAGCCGTTGACACGTGTTTCGGACTCTTTGGTCCTCATCAGAACGGCGTAGCCAAGCATTGGATTGAAAATTTGAAGATGAAAATAGTACAACAAACAAAATCCTCTGATACGGAAGATAATCACACAATTGTGGTTTATTGTTTGAACTCTCCGGTATGGGAGATTTGGTCAAACTTTGCCACGGAGGCGATTAATGCTATCCGCGAGATCTAAGAACGAGTAAAATCGAGTTTTTTAAGATTCAATCAGCCTGTTATTGCTAATAATTATCAAGAGATTAAAAATAGATCACAGGCAACAACAATTCGAATAAATATATATATATATATATATATATATATATATATAATATATATATATATATATATATATATATATATATATATATATATATATATGTATATATATATATATATATATATATATATATACTACATAGTTAAATTGCAGCCACCATAATCAACTTGAAATACTTGCAACGAGTCTACACTAAATGAAGTCGTTAAATGAGAGTCGAATGGAATACAAAATTGTCGTTTACCTGACTAATAGGAAGTGGAATTGTCTGGGGCACAGACGGTAGCGGGTTCGAATCCGAGATAAGATATGGATGTTGTGATTGTCCAGAATTGCAATTTAAATTATATATATATATATATATATATATATATATATATATATATATATATATATATATATATATATATATATATATATATATATATATATATATATATATATATATAAATATATATATATTATATATATATATATATATAATATATATAATATATATATATAAATATATATATATATATATAAATATATATATATATATATATATATATATATATATATATATATATATATATATATATATATATATATATATATATATATATATAAATAAATATATATATATATATATATATATATATATATATATATATATATATATATATATATATATATATATATATATATATATATATATCTACGTGTACTATGACCTGCTGGGTAATGTACTAGCTTACAAACACATGAGAGTAGATGATTAAATAATGGCGAATACTAGCCTGTGCCCAATAATCTTCTTTTTTTTCAAGTAGAGGAAGCTGGAAAATAATTGCAGGAAGTGGTTGAAACTTTTAAGCCTAGCTTTAATTCTCCACAAGTATTTGGAGCGTAACATGAGATAATGAAAATTTTTTTCAATATCTTGAAATGAGAGATGTGCTACATTTAAATGATCAATATTATTTTAACGCAGGATATTCTGATTCGAAGGATATTTTTTCAGTCATTAATTTATTAACTAATCATTTTGAAAAAAATTCCAACTTCAAGCGAGATAATGCCAAATGTTTTCATCGAAGGGTGTATTAGCAGTTGGTAAAATTTTTGTAGATAATTATGCGTTTCGCATACGAAAGGGTGAAGTCCATTAGCAAAATTGGACGTTACATTTTACGTTAATTACATCAATCTGAAATTTTCATACATCATCATTAGAAAGAGTATACAATATCACGAGGTTTAGGTAGGATAAGTACCTTAATTTTACATTTCCACATTCTGGGCATACAGTGTACTTAATTACTAGAAACGAAATAAAACTGATCACGACATAATTCTGCATTTATTGAAAATATGACTTTTTCAATGGTGTGGTTATGTTTGTTGAAGAATAGCTATGTATTCAGATCAAGTGAACAGTTATTCGTAGTCAATAATTGTTAAATTGACGAAGATATATTCACGCTCTAATCTTATTGAAGCAAAATAGATTACATGTTAGAAAATTTGTTTTCTTTAATTTTTCATTCCGATGGCTGATTATTACCATACGAAAAGATTATAAACAGTTTTTAACTTTGAAATCATAAGTAATCAATGATAAATAACTTCAATTTAAAATTTCCAGGTATTGTTTTATACCTACTTGAAAGAAAACATAATATCACATATTTTCAATTGATATAATGAATTTAACTATCTATGAAACTAACCATATCTATCACGCTGAGAGTAAAGCCTCCTAAAATACGTATAAAGCATGTACGAATACAATTGATCTTGAGAGTGTTACTTAAAGTGCTATATGTGAAACAAGAGACGAGTTGCAACTGAAAGATCAATATTAATTTCAATCCTTCAAAAGTTCAGTCACGAATTTCGTGGCGAAACATTATCTGTTCAATTAAGTCGGTTTTCCATCTCAGAAAGCACTGTTATTGCTAAGAAGAGACAAGTCTTTATATATATATATATATATATATATATATATATATATATATATATATATATATATATATATATATATATATATATATATATATATATATATATAATATATATCTAATATATAAAATTCTTGTGTCATGGTGTTAGAAGTTGAACTCCTCCGAAATGGCTCGACCGATTCTCATGAAATTTTGTGGGCATATCGGTTAGGACTGAGAATCGGCAAACATTTATTTTTGATCCCCCTAAATGTTGAGGAAAGCACCCTTAATTTAAATTTTTTATTTTTCGGAAAAAATTTTAAGTCCTATTTTTTTTTATGATACAGCATTCAAAAGTACATACAACCCTAAAGTTTTATTCCTCTATGATCAACCCCTATTTTTTATTTGTTAAATTCTTCCGAAATGGCTCGACCGATCCTCATGAAACTTTGTGTGCATATCGGTTAGGTCTGAGAATCGGACAATATCTATTTTTCATCCTCCCAAATGTAGGAGGTGGTCCACCCCTCCATTTTTATTCTTTATTCGAGGTCGGTGTAATATATATGTTGATACGTTTAATACCTCACAGATGAATAAATCCACGCTAAGCAGGGGAATCAGGCTCTATAATGGTCTGCCTGAGTCCATAAAATATTGTAATAGATATAAAATTTTCAGAAATAAATTGTATACATATATTTTAGAATTATGAAAATGGTTTGTGGAAATCTTCTTTGTTAGTTGTTGTAATAGCTTTAGCTAAATAAATGATATTATTATTATTATTATTATTCTTCTTCAGACAAAATTTTGTTCTATTTTTTTTATGATACAGCATTCAAAAATACATACAACCCTAAATTTTCACCTCTCTACGATCAACTCCTAATAGAAATTTCATCCCGATTTCTATTTTTTTATAATTTTAACCACAGATCCAAGATAGCAATCAAAAATAACAATAGTCGATCTGAGAATAGGTCGTAATATATTTTTCATACCCCTAAGTGATTAGGGTGGTCCCCCCAAATATTTTTATAAATATTTAGGTCAAATTTTTTTTATGATGTTGCATTAAAAAATACATACATCTCTTAATTTTCACCCTATCAACAACCCAAGTTTTTTGATATCCATTTCAATAGTTTAAACAACGTTTGCCGGATCAGACAGATTAATAGATAGATATAATGATAGATAGATAGTTAGATAGATAGATAGATAGAAAGATAGATAGAGATACATCGGCAGATAGATGAATAGGTAGAAAGATAGATAGATAAAAATAATTTATATGGCAGAACAACGTTTTCCGGGTCAGATAGATTAATAGATATGTTGATAGATAGATAGAAAGATAGATAGATAACTATCTAGATAGATAGATAAAAATGGCAGAACAACGTTTGTTGGGTCAGCTAGTATATATATATATATATATATATATATATATATATATATATATATATATATATATATATATATATATATATATATATATATATATATATATATATATTTTTTTTTTTTTTTTCTCTCTACGATCAACTCCTAATAGAAATTCCATCCCGATTTTTATTTTTTTATAGTTTTAACTACAGATCCAAGTTAGCAATCGAAAATAACAATAGTCGGTCTGAGAATAGGTCGTAATATATTTTTCATACCCATAAGTGATTAGGGTGTTCCCCCCAAATATCTTTATAAATATTTTGGTTAAATTTTTTTTATGATATATTAAAAAATACATACATCTCTAAATTTTCACCCTATCAACAACCCAAGTTTTTTGATATCCATTTTAATAGTTTAAACAACGTTTGCCGGATCAGACAGATTAATAGATAGATATAATGATAGATAGATAGTTAGATAGATAGATAAAAAGATAGATAGAGATACAGCGGCAGATAGATGAATAGGTAGAAAGATAGATAGATGAAAATAATTTATATGGCAGAACAACGTTTGCCGGGTCAGATAGATTAAAAGATATGTTGATAGATAGATAGATAGAAAGATGGATAACTATCTAGATAGATAGATAAAAATAATTTATATGGCAGAACAACGTTTGCTGGGTCAGCTAGTATATATATATATATATATATATATATATACATATTATAAATATATATGTATAATGAAGAAGTACTTAACATAAGATCACTATACTACCATGCATGCTGCGTTTACGTGTACAAGCATCCACACATAATAAAATTGCCAAAACATTGTCATGCAACGAGATCAAATATAAACAAAGTTCTCACAACTCCATTATGTCGTCGCCAGGCTAGTCAAAGGTTCTTAACGACCATAGCGCCAAAAGTTTTTAATTTGTTGCCGAAGGAGGTGAAATGCTAAAACACTTGGCTTATGTTTCACAATATATTATGAAACATAAGCCAAGTGTTTTCATTTTAAAGTTTATACTTTATTCTTTATGATGTTTCACCAAGTGATGTGCAAGAATTCAATCTCAGTTATTATCTTTTTTTTTTGTTTCTGGTAGCTCTTTTTTTAAAAATGTTATAGCATAGTTTTGTGTCTTGGTAGGATAAATAGTTAGTACACAAAGGTTTTACCTAGGTGAAATATAGACTATTTACATTGTAATCATGTCTTCTATAATAATTTTTGTATTAAGCAATGTAATTTTTAATTTATAATTTTTAATTTGTAAGATCATAATGTGAATAAATTTATTATTATTATTTATTATATATATATATATATTTTTTTTTTTTTCGTAATATGTTCTTAGTTTTTGGTCACATTAAATAATGCATTTCAGTTGTCATGCAAATGGTTGTGTATTGACGTTTCGACCATTTTATAGACTTTTTCAAAATCTATAAACCGTAACGTAGATAATCAACAAACTAAAATGAAAATAAAAGAGAACAAAACATTTTTACTACATATATTATCACAGTCAAAGGTGTTGCTACGTCATTTATTCCTGAACGTAGGTAACTGACCTTGCATCACCTTTGACTGTGATAATATGTGTAGTAAAAATGTTTTATTCTCTACTTTTTTCATTTTAGTTTCTTTATTATCTACGTTTAGGTTTATAGATTTTGAAAAAGGCAATAAATGGTCAAAACGTATAAATAATTATATGTGACCTAACACCAAGAACATATTACGAAAAAATATAAATTAAGTCGAAGAAAAACCAAAAATGAAAAAATATTATATATATATATATATATATATATATATATATATATATATATATATGTATATATATATATATATATATATATATATATATATATATGTGTGTGTGTGTGTGTATGGTTGAAGACGAAGCCCATACGCGGATACAAACCCGGGAAACCAGACAGCCAGATTATCTCCACGAGAACCTGAAAATCAACATATATATGTATGTATTTAAACATATATATATATATATATATATATATATATATATATATATATATATTTTTATTTTTATATATATTTATATATATATATATATATATATATATAATTATATATTTATATTTATATATATATATTTATATATATTATATATATTAATTTATATATAAATATAAATATATATATATATATATATATATATATATATATATATATATATATATATATATATATATATATATATATATATATATATATATATATATATATATATATATATATATATATATGAAAAACTTGGTTCTCGGGATGAACCGCGTAAAAGATTTGAAAAATCACAGACTCCCATCAGCATGGAAGGCGCTTCTCAGTGGTCGCCGTGTCACACCCAATCGGAGTGCATCCCGCACTGACACCGTGCGTGAATACCCCATTGACGTCAATACTACGTCAATGGAGTACCCGCCCACCTTCCCTATAAATACGGCCACGCGACGATCGGCCCGTCAGTTGACTCTGAAGAGTAGGCAGGTCGAGACTTCAGAGTTGACAGGAAGTAGTACGGTTAGTGGAGTAGGCAGGTTGAGACCACGAAATCGTATTATTTCCGATTCCTTCTAATTCGATTCGTGGAGTAGGCAGATTGAAGCCACGTATCTGAATAATTTTCCCTTCTAATTCTCCTGAAGATGGCTTCGCAAAAGGAGCCGAAACGTCGAGATTTTTCAAATCTTTTACGCGGTTCATCCCGAGAACCAAGTTTTTCAAATACTTCCGACCGCGGAAATCTTTCTGAACATATATATATATATATATATATATATATATATATATATATATATATATATATATATATATATATATATATATATATATATATATATATGCTAGAGTAGCGATGTTTTCGAGTATCAAATATTAATAGAGCATGTCAATAAAAACTTTTATCTTCATGGTGAACTCAGCATTCGCTTCTTGCATTACAGAAGTTCTGATATGAAAACTGTATAAGTTGAGAAAATATAACCTTCATTTCATAATAATTCTATTGTACCATTTGGACACAGTCCAGTGAACAACATGGACATTATATTTGTCAGATGGTTATTTGATATTGCTTCCAGTTGCATAGGATTGAATAGCCGGAAAATATTCTGCTGCCATGTTATTATATTATTGAAGAATAAACTTCCGATTTGTTCCATTTGAATTTATTCAGTCCCAAAAATGACCATTAAACTTGAGGTACTTATCTATGATCATGCCTCAGCATCTTAAGGGGCAATGGTGGTTCCCCTCGAAAAACGTTTGGATTTATGTTAGGGAGTGAAGATGATGTCTCCTACTTTATAGAATCAATATGATGCCGTATGGTCAGAACTATCTTTTTATGTGGCATAGTGGGACTTATATAGACCATTATAGATGACAGCAATCATAAGAATGGTTTCTGAATTGATAGTGGATAAATTACCCCTGTAATTTATTGGTGATGTATCTACTTAATGAAATAGGATGCATGGATTTAGAAAAAAGTATTCATTTTCATGTGGTGATGTAATTTGTTTTACTGGTTTACTTTTTGTAGGAATGGCTTTACATCTAAACTTGTGTGTCACGTGAATTTATTTATCTGCAGAATTTACAAACAAAACGTTACATAATAAAAAAAAGGTATTTTACAGCTCATTACAAATTTGCGATCAATGCGAATTTTTAAGTGAAATAAAATAGTAGTAAGGACAATAACAGACACCTATTTTAACTTCAGTCACTTTCGTTTAATTCTGTATTGGCATCAATGTGGGTGGTAATTGAGTGAGTGAATTTTCATTATAATAAAGATTGATTGAAATATAGCAAAATAGCTGAACATCCAGGTGAAGTCTGTTCAGCCTCCAAATAATTTGCAGTAATAATTCTTTCTTCAAAATTTTTTCACAATTTCCAATTAAAAGCTTTCTTATTTCTTCAGAATATATGATCGTTATGTAGTATTAGATGTGCATCTGAACATAGTTCAGGGTATTCACTCCAACCGAGAAGAGCTACCTGAAGATGGCAAATGTGATTTTGCCGAAACGTCGAGCGTCTTCAGCGGAGCCCATAGGCGGATACAAACCCGGGAAACATACAGACAAACATATATATATATATATATATATATATATATATATATATATATGCAAAAACTGTATGTAAGCTGTCTATTTTGCAAACTTTGATTCTCTTCTGAAATGTGGAATTATATTCTGAGGAATAGGCGCAAAAAATGTTGATATATTTGTTATTCAATAAAGGAATAACAGTTTGATGTTTGGATTGAAACTATTGGAGATTTGGTGGGAAACATGTAATACCATGAATTGAAAGAATCTACATTTTGAATTACTTTGAAGGGTTGACAATTACGTCGATTTGCATTTTGTTCGACATTAACTTCGTCTATGTTGTAATAGACTGAAAGAATATATTATCATTATTTTTATGAATAAACGATATGTAGAGAATATTCTAACCTCCACCAGATTAAATAATAAATATTTTAAACTTAGAACTCAAACAAAGTCAAATATCATTTTAGAATTCAAAGAATGAAGCAAAATAACATATAGCTATTTAATCTCACGGTGCAAGATGAAGCTGCTTATTTTGCATAGTTTTGTTGTATAAACAAATTATTTGTTGGGAGTTTATATTGATAAATTATCACACTGACTATATACTTCAAAATTCATATTAATTAGGCAGAATAACTGAATTTAAAAATCAATTCAGGAAAATATACAAGTTGACCATAGTCAAATAATTCATACATTTCATGAAGTTATTCCATGATTTAATGAATATTTTTTCGAATAATTAGCCACTTCTAATCATCATAAAACCATGTTTCAAATTCAGTCATCATATTTATACAGCTATCGAAATTAATTAATTAATTAATTAAATTAACTTCACATAAATCTCAAGTATTTTCCGAATATTTAGGTTTATGTGGTTGCAGGCATCTCGATAAAACATTATAACGCAAAACGACTATAGAAAATTGGAGCAATAAAGACCAGACCGTCGTAAATAATGGCAATACTGAAATGCTGAATTTACACTTGGTCTGCTGATAACCATATCGATGTGATCATAAATTTTTGATGTCTGAACAGCAGATATACGAGGACCCACGATTATGTATTGCAAGAAGATTTATTGTGTACCTTAAACAATAGTTAAGTATGTGTAGTCATTTCATTACTATATGTGATAAACGAATATTGCGTGATAGCCAGTTGGCTAGCATATTTTTTTAATTTCCTATACACACACATAGACATACACACACACACACACACACATATATATATATATATATATATATATATATATATATATATAATATATATATATATATATATATATATATGCTAGCTGACCCGTTGTTCTGTCATATAAATTATTTTTATCTATCTTTTTATCTATTCATCTATCTGCCGATGTATCTCTAACTTTCCATCTATCTATCTAGGTAGTAGATAAATAGATAGATATAATGACAGATAGATAGTTAGATAGATAACTATCTAGATAGATATATAGAAAGATATATACTTTCTATCTATCTATCTAGATAGTTATCTATCTAACTCTCTATCTGTCATTATATCTTATCTATCTATCTATTTATCTATCTATCTATCTATCTATCTACATATCTATCTATCAATCTATTTGCCCGGCAGACGTTGTTCTGCCATATAAATTATTTTTATCTATCAATCTATCTGCCCGGCAAACGTTGTTCTGCCATATAAATTATTTTTATCTATCTATCTTTCTATCTATTCATCTATCTGCTGATGTATCTCTATCTTTTTAACTATCTATTTATCTATCTAGATAGTTATCTATCTTTCTATCTATCTATCATTATATCTATCTATTAATCTATCTGACCCGGCAAACGTTTTTTAAATTATTAAAATGGCTTTTCAAAATTATGAGTTCTTGATAGAAGCGTTAAAATTCAGATTTGTATGTATTTTTGAATGCAACATCATAAAAAAATAAAAATAAAAAATTTTGTCCAAAATATTTTCGAAAATGTTTGTGGTTAACCACCCTAATCACTTAGGGATATGAAAAATATATTACGACTTATTCTCAGACCGACTATTGTTATTTTCGACCCCATCTTACAACCGTATTGTGGATCTGTGGATTGAATTAAAAAAATGAAAATCGCGATGGAAAATTGGGGGTTGATCGTAGAAGGGTAAAAAATTGAGAGTAATATGAATTTTTTTATTTAAAGTCATGGCATAATTAAAATAAAAATCTTGCGAAAAAAATTGAAGTATATAATTAACAAAAAAATGAAAAAGTAGGAGTTGATCGTAGAGGGTTGAAAGTTTGGGGTTGTATGTATTTTCGAATGCTGTATCATAAAAAAAATAAAACAGAAAATTTTGTCTGAAAAATGAAAAAATTATTGAGGAGGATGAAAAATAGATTCATGAGAATCGGTGGAGCCATTTCGGAGGAGTTTTACAAATAAAAAATAGTGGTTGATCGTAGGGGAGTGAAAATTTAGGGTTATATTTATTATTGAATGCTGCATCATAAAAAAATAGAACAGAGAATATTGTCTGAAAAATAAAAAATAAAAATTAAGGGTTCCCCCCCTAAAAATTTAGGGGGATGAAAAATAAACGTTGGCCGATTCTCAGACCTACCCGATATGCATCAAAATTTCATGACAATCGGTTGAGCCATTTCGGAGGAGTTTAACTTCCGTTAAACGTTAACGTTCAACACCGTGACACGAGAATTTTGAATATTAGATATAGGTATATTTATATTTATTTATATATATATATATATATATATATATATATATATATATATATATATATATTATATATATATATATATACACACACATATATATATATATATATATATATATATATATATATATATATATATATATATATATATAAATTTTTTTATATTATATACATATATATAAATATATATATATATATATATATATATATATATATATATATATATATTTTTATATATATATATATATATATATATATATAAATATATATATATATATTATATATATATATATATATATATATATATATATATATATATATAGAAGTCCGAGTCTTCTAAATGATAAAAATTCTCCTAGATTAATCATTTGTCGAAGACCATGTGAACAATTACTCTACTACAATGATTATATTCGTTATCTACAAATAACACAATGTTGATCTGCTGGGTAAATCTTAGGTTTCCGTTTGTATTCCGACATTCTGCCCGAATCTAACCTGATAAATCGGAAAAGTTTTTTATCTTGGAACTCTCTCGAGCTAACTTCCAATTTAATTGACAGATAGATTGTTCATTGTACAAAAGGAAAAACACGAATTCTAAATGGCCTTCCTACTCCAGCTCTCGTTCCTTCTCATTCCACTCTTGCTAAGATTCTCTTGCCTCGAGTGCATGAACGTGTGTGTTTGTGTGTGTGTGTGTGTGTGTGTAGTCGTTCTATTCAAGCCGGGGAAATTGAGCTGTCAAGCGTGAGGTGGTCTCGTCACTGCTGCTAAGTATTGCCGTCAACAATTTCAGCAGTGGCTTTTCAGATATTCGAATCAATTTTTTTTCTTCTCTATTCTGCATCTGATGTCGTGTGATTTTGCTTCGCTTTAAGCTCATAGAAGATAAAAGCTTGTGGCTTGATTGTAAGATGAAAATCCATTATATATGATGAGCTCATTGTGGAACATTTAATACATTACATAAAGTGAACAAGGAAAATTTGTGAATAATTTTAAAATTATTAAACAACTTTCCAAGGGAGCTAGTTATACGTATCCAACGACGCGAAAGCTACATTTCCAATTCAACGATGAATCATAGAAAACGTCAAGTCACCTCGACTCAAAATCTGCATACAGCTGTTTCAATCTTATTAGATCTCATCAGTACAGCTTATTTCACTCCGAGTCAAATAAGCTGCACTGATGAGATCTAATAAGATCGAAATAGCTGTATGCAGATTTTGAGTCGGGGTGACTCGACAATTTCTATAATTCACCGTTGTATTGTGAATGCAGATTTTGCGTTGCGGAATACGTATAAACAGCTCCCTTGGAAAGTTGTTTGATAATTTTTAAATTATTAAAGAATTTTTCTTGTTCACTTTATGTAATGTATGAAATTGACCATGGTCAACAAGTATGTTTTTCATGATTTGATTGTCTACATTTAACCTCATAAATTTTCATACTTTTCAGTTATCAACCAATATTATAATACATAGTTATACGGTAAATACATATAACTATGTACGTATTTATGAATTAGTGAAAATTTTTTTCATGGCTTGACATTTTATGAGACGCATCACAAAATATAATATTCGCATAACGTACTAAAAGAGTATGCACTCAAATATTCGTTTCGAAATATTAATTTTTTTGTAGAAAAATTTGGAGTTGATTACTTACAAACAGATACAGTTTCGTTGAGATGAAGCTTATAATAAAATACATAAAGTGTACAAAGGAATAATTCAAAAAGTTATCAAACCACTTTCCAAGGGAGCTGGTCATATGTATTCCGCGACGAGAATTCTACATTCACAATCCGGCAGCGAATAATAGAAATCGTCAAGTCACCCCGACTCAAAATCTGCATGTTTCGTCTTATAAGATCTCATCAGTGCAGCTTATTCGACTCGGAGTGAATTAACAAATTTCTAATTGTTCCTCAATACAAATCGCGGTCGGAACTACTATCTGCATAACAACTCCGAGCGCCCTCTACCGAGGATATTGGAAACCAACAATTTACCGCTTAGATCGAAAATGCAGAATACCGTCGGTAGAACACAAAACTTCCTGACATGAAGTGTGTCTGCAACCGTGGCGTAGAGTGACATTCCATGTCAAGAAGTTATGTATTCTCCCGGCGGGATTCTGAATTTTCGTGTAAGCTACATTTTTCATGAAAATGATTTGGACTATATGATTGTAAACACAAATGATTGAGCCAACTAACAAATACGCCTCCAACACTGCAATGTCAGCTGCACTGTAATCTACCCTGTGTTGAAATTCTATTAACACGAAACTAGCTATTACAACTTCATGAGGTTCAAGTTCATTTAGCTTTGGATTACTCTTTTTTTTTTGAAGGGTATGATGGGAGGGACACAGGCGACTGTTCGCCTCTGTTCCATCATGTACCCTCATGGGTTCGTAAACTTAGTACATATACCAAGATACACGTAGAATCTTCGTCAAATTGTAATGGGACAATCTCAAACACCCAAGAACACGGTGGGAATCGAACCGACCAACTCCGTCAACGAAGACGGTATACCTATACTGCTCCGCCCCGGAGCCTCCCTTGGATTACTTTCATCATTCTTGGTGACCTGCACTTAAGCACTTCTTGCATCTGCTTGACTTAATTCAGAAAATATTAAGGATATCGGGCTAATTGATGACATGTCATTTAATGCTCACCTTATTCATTCGAACGCTTGAGGAAGGTTTTCGACTCTATCACCAATATTAACCCGGCAGGTGTTCTGCTGCCATCGTCTTCATTGTTACCCCAGGAGTATAATGCACTCTTCACGAATGATATAGATACCAATTTGCTGTGCACATTGAATATCGATCTATCAGACAACGTTCCTGAACAGAAAATCTATGGATAAATATAAACCTGCATCCGCTGATATCATTTCAGGTAGCTTAAGAAGCGTTGTTAAATTTCGTTTTTGCCGAGGTTTGTTCTTGAGAAAAGATTTCAATGCGTCTTAATAATTCATCAAGATGAGATTGTATTATTAATTATTATTGAATATCTGGAATTGAATTCTCGCACATCATAAAGAATAAAGTTTAAACTCTTGATAATAATTTCATAACTAGAAACATATCGACTATACTTCCTTTTTAAATACAGTCCCTAATTATTTTTATATAGGGAAACTTAAGCCAAGTGTTGTTTTATTTCGAAGTTTGAATATTATTTATTCATGAATAGTGTCTGACTTGTTGTTAGAAAAGTTGACTGCAATTTCCATAAAAAGATCATCATCGTGTAGATTGAAATCATTTCGTGCCCACTAAGCATGTAAAAAATAAATTGGATAAAAATAAAATCTGGGAACAAATTACAATCTATTTTAATTACATCTCCTCATTCGACTTGAGAAAGGTGTTTCTCTACACTGGAAAGATTCCTTAATTATAGAACAGACACCGAAAGTAACAAACTGCAGATTCGCAGTTAACTTTTCTCACGAAAACGACTCTTTGTTACTTCTGATAATAATTAAAGTTTAGTAGTAAGTTATTTTAATGGATAAGTTTGCTTCAATGATTTTATATCTCCTGAGAATAACCACGTCCGCAGTTTTATGGTTTAGTCGGAATTTATATACTTTCCAACAATAAAAAAATTCCGATATTGCAGTACATTTTGATAAAACGAGATATAAAAGTTGTGATTCTTCAACAAAAAGTTTATTAAATCTTTAAATATCTCAGATAATGTCTAGACAGAAGTTTCTGAAATTCAAGCTGCTCAAAAGTATTTTCAAGTAGATTTCATTTCAAATTTACCGTGCGTATCGGGCACAGTGGTGGATTGATGAAAATCTGTGGGAAAGAGCAGTCTTTAAAGATGTGAGAAATCCTTCTAAAATAGGCTTTTCAACTCTCTCTGGCACTAAAACTAATAACAGATAAGTGCAAAACTGCCCTTTTTTTCCTTGTGTTATCTACTGCTTTTCACAAAATAAATCAAAACTAAACGTAAAGTTACAGGGACTGTAGGAGATACAAACAAATGAAGGGCGCATTCTGGATCACTTTTTTCGAGACAAATTCACTGTCGAAAACTAAAATTTGCAATCTGCAATTGATGAGATTTTCTCTTAATCTCCTGGAAATACCTTCATTAGGTTGTCTTCTCCGATTGAGATATATCTCAGATGTATCACAACAGTTATTGTTTCGAATGAAGCTTTCTATCATATTTCTCGTACAACATCTTGACTCCTTACGATCGCAACACCCGACTAACTGATTCGGAATTTCGAAATTTCGGTATGAGCGGCCGGCATTATAGTCTGCTGTATTTACCTTATCAAGGTAGCCGTTCCATTCCGATTTGCCGAAGCTTTCACAAGAGATGTTAGTACAGTAAAGAGGTATATTTTACTAAAAAAAAACTTAATGGCTGAAATTTTGAGGGGTTGTTCGGGGGCATGTCTTGAATCTAAAACTGAGTTTTCGTATTCGAGGGGGTGGCGGAAAATACAACCCCTGTTCTATATGGAGGTGAGTTCGTTTTAATTCTATATCTCCGTCGAGGTCATAGGTCAATTAGGTCAATTACAATTGCCGGTCAAAGGTCAAAAGTGATGGGTAGTTTTTCATTTTTCGCGAATACCGTGAAACCGGTGAGTTTTTTCGCATACTGCTTGGATACCATTTAAAAGTACTTGAAGTTACCTACAAAATGAGCTCGCGAACACCCTTCTACGATGAAGAGTTTTCCATCACTCCAAAACGATCAAGTTGACCACGCGCGCCAATGTTGACCGCGCGAACCGCGTGTCGTACTCTCATTGATCGTACATTGCACTCTCTACGTGCAGTTAATAATTAATCGTTGAATTTTTTCCTAAAGTTGAAGGTGGACTTGTTTTTTTTTCAAGAGAAAACGGGAAATCCATCATGGACAAACGACAAGGTCTCCCCTTGCCGAATAGTGTGAGACTCCTGCTATCTAAAACCCTATAAAAACCCCAACTTTAGAATGTTCAGTGCTCTGTCATGTATGTGTATTGCCGTGTACTGTTTGATGATTATTTGAAGTGTCTCGATCATTAATTTACATCAAACAGTACACAGCAATACACACACATACATGACAGAGCACTGAACATTCTAAAGTTGGGGTTTTTATAGGGTTTTAGTGAGTAGGAGTCTCACAATATTCGGCAAGGGCAGACCTTGTCGTTTGTCCATGATGGATTTCCCGTTTTCCCTTGAAAAAAAAAACAAGTCCTCCTTCAACCATAATATTAATCCTAATTAGGAAAAAATTCAACGAAAATTATTAACTGCACGTAGAGAGTGTAATGTACGAGCAATGAGAGTACGACACGCGGCTCGCGCGGTCAACATTGTCGCACGCGGTCAACTTGATCGTTGGAGTGATGGAAAACTCTTCATCGTAGAAGGATGTTCGAGAGCTCATTTTGTAGGTAACTTCAAGTACTTTGAAATGGTATCCAAGCAGTATGCAAAAAAACTCACTGGTTTCACGGTATTCGCGAAAAATGAAAAACTACCCATCACTTTTGACCTTTGACCGGCAATTGTAATTGACCTAATTGACCTATGACCTCGATTTTATTATCATTGGATAGATAATTCAATTTCCTACAAATATGATTTCTTGGACTTGACTGTACGGGCAACAGCAACGAAGTTATAGAATTAAAACGAACTCACCCCCAGATAGACCAGGGGTTGTATCTTCCCCCACCCCTTCGAATACGAAAACCCAGTTTTGGACTCAGGACATGCCCCCGAACACCCCCTCAAAATTTCAACCATTAAGTGTTTTTTTTTAGTAAATGCCATTTTTGTGTCTCTATTTACTGTACTATGTCGCAAGTTGGAAATTTTACTTTTGCCGTCAAAAACTAGGTACTCGTCTCAGAGACGAGTACAGGCGTGATGCCCATTAAAAGATGACCATGGTCTTTTAGGTAGCGGAGGCGCAAAATTGCAGAAATACAGACTCGTATTTAGTATCGTATGTAATCATTATAATTAATTCTCTGTTATAAGAAAACTTCTGTGATATTTAAACTTAAAAATTTAATGATTAACCTTTTTGATAGGAAAACTAATCAATTGAAAACAGTTGATATACACATGAAAAGTGACATTTTCATGACTCCAAATAATATGTAGGTAACAAAAGACATGAATGAAAGAATTTCAACTAAACTGTCAAAATACGCACATCATTCAAAACAGCAACACACTTTCAGATAGGTGAAATTCAATGCTTAGGGGAAAAACTTATTCATTGAGAAATAATGAAACAAACATAAACAATTTCCATATGATTATTCAATGTCTATGAATTTATATTGCACGTAAATTGGCACAACTAGAAATATGAAGAACCTACTAAACTGCAACTAATAAAGAAATTTATTGGCAGTAAGTATTGTGCACATAATTAAATAATAAGTCAGATTGAAATTTAAACTATTTCAACAAATCGGAGAAAACGTCCAAAAACTTAAAATAAATGATGGGTTTTTTTGAAAATACTATTTGTCAGTTGAACCCATCTAAATTCTCAGACGCGAATTCCTTTGTCTGTGTTCTGCATAATGCAAAGAAAAACCACCGGACGTAGATCCTCACGTAACGAGAAACGCTTTACAGCCTTCTTTATTATTCATGTGGTAATAAAGTCATATTTCTGGTTACGACGCTCGTATTATTATGATATACGTCATGTAAATTTCAAAGTATGAAACTATAATTTTTGTAAAACAAAAGCATTTGAAATATAATTATTAGCGTTAGCAGTCATATGAAACGAATCTAAACATAAAATATCATTTAATTTATCAAATAACTTCTAGAGAGCTTCAATGTTTAATAGTAGAAAGAATTTCGAATTGTGGAAATTTTATTATACTACTTGACCGTTTAACAGAAAACCGGCGCCTTCGCCAATTTACACATATTATCCAACTTTCGTTTATTTCATAATATATAATCATATACTGTTGTACTAAAGAAACTATTTTTCTTCGTTATAGCCTTATGCTCTATTTGAGTCTTTTTTACATCAACTTACCTATAACAGTTCGACATTAACATTGCCATATATGGTTTAATATTTCGATGTCTGCTTTTCCTTGGATGTCTTGAAATTAACTGAAATTGAGGTTAGTGTGATGAAATTTCAATAATTTGTGTGGTTTTTACAACAAACATGAATCTCCTGAATTATAAACCTGTATCAAACACACAAAATTTGTATAAGAAACTTGAAACTTCTGACACTGTTGTCCGACACTTTCTAGCTTGCTTATTTTTCTCCATAGACTCCAGAGTCTTTTATATATATATATATATATATATATATATATATATATATATATATATATATATATATATATACATAAAATACAGAAAACTCCTTAATTTCTTACACAATAATGAATACTAAAAGCAAGGTAATTCACCCCAACCCACAAACTATAGGATGTTGTTGTTTCGATTTTATTCTAACTCTTCAAGAGTATACATTTGGAATGGAGTAAATCGCCAAATTACCTCTTGTGTTTTATTACTTTTTACTTCTAGCCTATGAAGATATTGCAGCGAATAAATATCTTCAGGAAATATTGCCCACATCAAGAATTGCAAATAAAAACATTGGATGCAAGCCAAAGAACGAAATAGATGTCTTTTGTTCTTGGATTCGAGGGAATCATGGCATGCTTTCATTATTTGATGTTAAGACACATATTTCCAGCTCTCTTATATTGTTATATGATAATTCTTGAATTATCTTTCTTGTTCAAATTATAGTTGAAAGAACGGTTCATGCCAAGTATTTTTCTCATTCTTTCTTCGGACTTTGCGAATTAGATCTACAAGTAGCTATTGGTTGAGTAGCTTCTTTTGATGGTACGGCAGGAATTAACATTAGGTACGTTACCTTGGCTTCATCACACACTATATAGGTATATATATATATATATATATATATATATATATATATATATATATATATATAAATATATTTGTAAATGAACAACTTCTTTATTACCTATCTTTATCCAGTATATCAAATTATGAATTTATTGGCTGTTATAGGTGTGTATTGAAATTGAAATAAAAAACAAAATAGTTTGAACGTTTCGGAGGTCTTTCCTCCTTCTTCAGCATTAAAAGAGTATATATATTGTCTGTAACAAAAATAAAACAAGTAGTACAAAATTTCTTCACAAATAACTGTTTATAAATACCTATTGAAATGATAAAATGATTTTCATTCAAGACAAACTGCAGTTTTTACGTCTTTTTACTTTTCTCGGTCGTGTGTCAATGTCAGTGTTGTCTATGTTACTGTCGTGTCACTGAATATGTTCTTTTTCTTCCTATGTATTTGGTCTCGCTAGTATTGGTAGATATGTGTGACTTAGTTGTTTTACGTCCTGTCTGTCATTTACTGTGTTATCTAAGTTCCATTGTATATATAGTATTTCCCAGAATTCTCTTTGTTTTTGTTTGGGTTCTATTCTCAAAATTTTAGCCTCTTCGTAGTTAAAAGTGTGTTTCGTTGCTGTCTGATGTTTGTTGAGTGCCGTTGTCGCGTTTTTGGTATATCTATGTGCGTTTAATTTGTCCTGTAGTCGTTGTGATGTCTGTCCTATGTATTCTTTGTGGCAGTCTTTACATGGTATGCTGTATACAACATTAGATTTTTTCGATTTCGGGGTTGCTGTTTTCAGTTTATTGTAAGTTCCTTTCACTTGATTTATCGGTTTATGAGTGACCTGCATGTTATATGGGGCTATTATATTTCCTATTTGATGTGATACTTTATTTGTAAATGGTATGGAAATCCGTAGTTTATGTTCTTGTGTTTCTTGTTGTCTTGTTCTTGTGTTATATATTTTATCAACTCGTTGTTTTACTAAGCCTTCTACCATTGTTCTGGGGAAATTGTTTTTATGTAGTATAGTTTTTAATTTAGTTATTATATGTGGCCTGAGTGGTGGTGATGTTAGCTTCAGTGCCCGATCTATGTATCCAATTGCAGTGCCTTTTTTTTGGGTGATATGATGGTTTGAGTGGTAATCTAATATGCGGTCAGTGATCTGTTCCTTCTTATACCATTGTGTGTGTATTTCATTTTGTTGTTTAATTATTGTCATATCCAGGAAATTCAATTTATTATTTTCTTGTTCCTCTATCGTAAAATTCAATAATTCGTGTGTATTATTGAAGTCATTTAGAATGTTATTCATCCTGTTGGATGTTGTAATTAGTGTGTAGGTGTTGTCTTCCACCTACTATAAACAAACTAAAGGAGTAGCCATGGGGAATCCTATTTCCAGCGTAATCGCTCAAATGGTTATGGAACATGTGGAAGAAAAGGTCATGAGTAACTACGACAGTTCTACCTTCTTCAGACGATACGTAGACGATTGCTTGCTAATTACAACATCCAACAGGATGAATAACATTCTAAATGACTTCAATAATACACACGAATTATTGAATTTTACGATAGAGGAACAAGAAAATAATAAATTGAATTTCCTGGATATGACAATAATTAAACAACAAAATGAAATACACACACAATGGTATAAGAAGGAACAGATCACTGACCGCATATTAGATTACCACTCAAAGCATCATATCACCCAAAAAAAGGGCACTGCAATTGGATACATAGATCGGGCACTGAAGTTAACATCACCACCACTCAGGCCACATATAATAACTAAATTAAAAACTATACTACATAAAAACAATTTCCCCAGAACAATGGTAGAAGGCTTAGTAAAACAACGAGTTGATAAAATATATAACACAAGAACAAGACAACAAGAAACACAAGAACATAAACTACGGATTTCCATACCATTTACAAATAAAGTATCACATCAAGTAGGAAATATAATAGCCCCATATAATATGCAGGTCACTCATAAACCGATAAATCAAGTAAAAGGAACTTACAATAAACTGAAAACAGCTACCCCGAAATCGAAAAAATCTAATGTTGTATACAGCATACCATGTAAAGACTGCCACAAAGAATACATAGGACAGACATCACAACGACTACAGGACAGATTAAACGCACATAGATATACCAAAAACGCGACAACGGCACTTAACAAACATCAGACAGCAACGAAACACACTTTTAACTACGAAGAGGCTAAAATTTTGAGAATAGAACCCAAACAAAAACAAAGAGAATTCTGGGAAATGCTATATATACAATAGAACTTAGATAACACAGTAAATGACAGACAGGACGTAAAACAACTAAGTCACACATATCTACCAATACTAGCGAGACCAAATACATAGGAAGAAAAAGAACATATTCAGTGACACGACAGTAACAAAGACAACACTGACATTGACACACGACCGAGAAAAGTAAAAAGATGTAAAAACTGCAGTTTGTCTTGAATGAAAATCATTTTATCATTTCAATAGGTATTTATAAACATTTATTTGTGAAGAAATTTTGTACTACTTGTTTTATTTTTGTTACAGAAAATATATATACTCTTTTAATGCTGAAGAAGGAGGAAAGACCTCCGAAACGTCAAAACTATTTTGTTTTTTATTTCAATTTCAATACACACCTATAACAGCCAATAAATTCATAATTTGATATATAAATATATATATATATATATAAATATATATATATATATATATATATATATATATATATATATATATATATATATATATATATATGTATAAAATGAGAAAAAATATTTGGGTATAGCAGCAAGCAAAAATGTGTACTCTTTTGACACTATATTACCGATATTTCGACAATGATTACTGTCATCTTCAGGAAAGCTACAAAAATAAGCTAGAAAATATCATAGACTGGTACACAACGCCCAACAGTAACAGTACTTACTGTGTCTTTGAGAATGATTGCAATAGATGTAATGATCGAGATACAATATTATCGATTTAGATATTACATTATTGATTGAGAACAAAAAAGTGATGATCATCAATTGAAATTTTTCTTCAAGAAATATTAACCACAATACAATTAAATTTAGGGAAACGTGATTGAAGAAACCAAGAATTAAAAACGAAAAAATGTACTACGTCGTTACATTGTTATTTGAAAAGACGCAACCAGCCATCTTGCTTAAGCATTGAACATAGACAGTGATCAAGAAAAATCTTATATGAAATATGACAGTTACAGTCAACAATTTGGCCTCTGCTAAAACTTAAATTAGCCAAAATCGAAATTCACTGGAAAAAAAATTCTTCACAAAATAATCCAAAATTCATACCTGCATGTGGAATTAATAGTTGACCGATGAAGATATCACGAATTGATATTGCCAATAGTTTATCAAATGATATTTAGTCTATCTTTCTTTAGGTGCTTTCTGTAGTTGTAACTTCTAACTAAATTTATATTCACTTTTCAGATTATAATATTCCAAAAACGAAATGCATCTTCCTGTTGCCACCAATGGTAGTTCTTCTTTTTCTTCCGGTGCCGTACCCGGTTTCGGGCGTAGGCGACCTCTCTAAAACTATTCGTGGTATGCATTATACAGTGATACACGAATAGAAGGGACCTACAGTTTTACGACCGTTCCGAACATCTTCACAGAGAGGCTTTACTAGGCAGAATACTTCTCGGTGGTCTGGCATTGCCTTCCGAGAGGTAGCTCCGCATTAATTTTTAGGTTCGGCCGGGATTCGATCCGCCAACCTTACGTTCAGTAGCCCAACGCACTGACCACTGAACTACGGAGCCACTCCGTAGTGGTAGTTACGTAATCGAATTACATGCCACATGCGGACACTCCATATCTCTGCAAATTGTAAAATCGCTGCATAAAACAGTTAATATTCACCGTTTAATCAAGGATACGCGCTCGTAAAATGTCGCAAAATCCTATTAACTTTCCCGAAACTGCCCGACATCAATCGCAGCGCGGATTCGGTATACATTGTCCGGGAATCCTGCGGTTACAGCGAATATGAGTCTCTAATAGGCGACGCGGTTATTGTTTTGTAGTTTCTCGAGCGTGTCCTTTTGGCTCCCCGATTTAACCCCCTGAAGCCCCCGTGATATTTGCATTTATATTAAACGGTTCGCGCCAGACGAGAGATCAACGTGTAATACACGAAAAATATTCGATTGGTCGATGGCTTGCCATGATCACGTCGTTTCCGCAAAATATCGCGACCGGAAATGGATTAATTTTTTCGAATTGTGCGCGACGGAATGCGGGTTTTAATTATGTTTTTGGGTACAGATATGAATCTATTTATTGATATCGGTGCTCGTAATTCATTGTCGATTCCGCTTCGGACTTTAATTGATTGCGAATATAGCTTCCGCCAATTTCAATAAAATTTATCGTGTGAAATGATCGGCGATTGGATGAAGTTTATTAGCGAATCTGATGGATCCGCTGCGCATTCAGTAAAAATAATGTCGTCTGCCAAATCATCGTATAATCATAAATTTTTTTCAACTAATACTTTTTTGAAATGACAATTTGCCATACATTTTAATTGATCAATTAATTGTGAAAATATCCTACCAAAAACAATCAGCAATTGTGATACTTATTAATCTATATCATATATATATATATATATATATATATATATATATATATATATATATATATATATATATATATATATATATAATATATATATATATATATATATATATATATATATATATATATATATATATATATATATATATATATATATATATATAATATATATATATATATATATATATATATATATGTAAATATATATATTTACAAATATATATGTATATAAATATATATATATATATATATATAAATATATATATATATATATATATATATATATATATATATATATATAAAATATATATATATATATATATATATATATATATATATATATATATATATATATATATATATAGAGTGTCCCAATGCTATGGGCCACTATTGCTATCTCAATAACTATAAAACCTACAAGATTGGTTTAATTAGACAAAATTTGCATAATTTTGTCTTTTTCAACTGGAATTCAAACAATTATGAACATGAACATATGATACATCGTTAAGATCAGAATTTTTTTTTGAAATAGAATAAAAATTACACGTCCGTATTCAGAAAAAGTAAGTTGATGATAATATCTCGAAAACTAGACGAAGCAAATTTCCTCAAAAAATAACAAATTAAAGAAATTCTTTCCTCACTAATTTTTTGTGAAAATCATACTTTCTGAGATATTTGATCAGATAGCTTTGAGCAATTTTTCGAAAAACCCCTGTAGGACGCGATACAAAATTTTTTTTTCAAATCTGAAACTAAATTTATAATGCACGTTTTGCCAAAACTGCACATTTTGCCTAATTTGACCAACCTAGTAGTTCTCATAGTTACCGAGATAGTAGCCCATGGCAATTAGGACACCCTGTATATATAAATATGTTCAACCATTTTCATTATGAAGGCTCTTATTATATTTTCATCTTTCTAGATTTCCTCACTTATGCCATTTAGGTGAATATTGTGAAACCCTTCTAGATATTATCAGGATACTCAGCTCCATAGATGTTCTAGCAACCTGAAGCTTTCCTCTGTGTCCAAATTTCACATCCGTATGTCACGATTCGTAGTATATTCGAATATTGATCAAATTATGTTTTATTTATGTGTAAGGGTTCAGAATATAAAGATGATTCATTTTTTAATTAATGCCTTACATAATTTTTGTTGTAGTTGTTCCAGGTGCAAGTATTCATCTACTAACTTCATTGTGGTATTATTTACTATTGTCTTGTTAATTTACCAGCTGACGTTACGGGACCTTTATCTTAATTATATCATTTTCAGACTCATATAATTACTGAATTTATTAAGCTGATTTCCTCATAATCAGACTTATGTCAATTGAGGAGGTCCGTGCAATAAGGGCTTAAAGTCAAAAACAGCGTTCTGAGAAAATCTGCTTCCAAGTTTTTCCAACTACACCCTGTAATGTGTACATTCTATTTTCTGTCCAAACCTTTTCCCATCAAATGTCCTATTCTTCTACTCCAAACTTCAATAAGCTAATTCAACACAAAAATAACTGAATCGGAGAACATATGTGTATTATGCGAACAAATTATAAGCCCTTCTTATGGGGAAAGAAAAATCGCCTCTCAACCTCTTCCCCCCAAGAAAGGCTTATGGGCTTTGAAAATTGATTTTCTAGGAAAGAAGGAAAATGAAGAGAAAAAATAATGTTTTTCAAAATGAAACAAAATTTATTTTTTAATATCACCAATAGGTAAACACATATAAAAATACTTGATGCGTAAAAAATGAGATTTTCATAAAATATATGGTAGGTAGCAAGAACATTATACCAAAATACTATGCTTTTACATATCTTTCTAAATAAAATTAACTGAACATTTACATAAAAATAAATTATCACAGAGTCCCATCATTCATCTTCCGTATCTTCAGCGTCAGAATCTGCGAAGAAGTCATTCAGTATGTTGTTCGTGTTGTTTTCATCAGCAACTTAAGATTCATTGTTCATTGGTTCATCATCTCTTGTCGTCCATCCGATTTCGGGCAAAGGCATTGTATTCTCCACAAAAAAGAGCCTCGAAGGAAGTCGATGCTGGGTTTTTTCCAAATAACTGTACAAATCTCTGAATATCTTTAACTTTTCCCTCTCCATGTTTTCCTGTTTTAAAAGGAACTTTTCTCGATCGCTCCAAGATAATGTCGTGGGGCTTAGATTTCATAAATCGGGAAAGGTTGGAACGTCTCGAAGTAACTTTTTGATGCTGCAACAGTTCCTGCAGAGCTGTACAGAAGCTGGCAAAACTGCTGAATAACCGAATTTCATGCCTTTGGTTGTACGGCTTTTGTCGAAAAATCCAGCCAATGCCGTGTCCCAGTCATACATCATTGAGGTATCATTTATGAGCATGAAAGGCGATGGGTGTTCCCGAGCAGTTTTTTATTGCCTCAATAATAAGACTCGGGAGTCTCAATGACCTCCTTTCCTCGAAGCTTTGAACCTTACAAGGCCAAAGTTACGGTCGCACTGCCCAAAAGAGTGCCCACGAACCGGAATAGTTGTAGCACTTGGATGGAAAATACACTTGCAACGTATGAGCAAAACATCATCATGGTGTTGTTCTTATTCTGCCCCCCGGCGGCGTCTGAAAGAAGGACAATCTTCTTGAGGTGGGGGAAAGCAGCAGTCTTCTTCTGAAGGAAGTCAAATAAAAACGAAGCGACGGAATTCGGGCCTTTTTTCGCAGTTGACTCCAGAAAAGTATATATTACCGAAGTGTCATCGTTATGGCAGTGAACGTTGAAAACATATAACCATAGTAATCGTTTATAAAATTGCTTAGAGATCGTCAGCTTCGGTAAGGGGAGATTTTGCGCATAGTCAAACTCACACACAAGGATTTCGTCACTTTCCTTGGCTTCTTGGATATATTTTTTCTTCAACGCATCATGAGCCCTTGCTTTTCTCTGGTGAAGTTCGAGATCCACTTTGGTTTTGCGATCGTCTGGAAACTTCTTTAGTTTTTGCTCGCTCGCAGAACAGAAGTCGCAGGTGTCGGTTTTTGGTTTCTTGGTGATAAAATTCGTCTGAGAAAAGAAGTTTCTGTAGGTTTTTAATTGCATTTTAAGAGGCTTCCCTGTTTGCAGGTGGTAGTACTTCTGAAATTGGCTGAAGATCAGTTTGGCAGTCAAACTCGGATTATCAAAATATAGCCTGTTAGAACGGTTCCCTGAAGTGTAGTGGCTCTTGCGGTGAGGTATACTCTGGAGATGTGTCAGTACAAGCTGGTAAACGTCATCATCCAACTTTCTCTGGTTCCCGTGGGTACCTCGTTTTTCACTGAAAGAATCTCCACTGACAACCTTGTCCTGAACAATGCGCATACGTTTTTCGGATATTTGCAAAACCTTCAAGATAAAAGACCTGCAAGTTTCAATGTCTTCACCCTTCACTTTTATGGAGTATTTCCAAGATATAAGACGGTTCTTTTTAGGGTTTGCAATAATCCTAGCCGAAGAAGTTAGGGATTTGTTAAGACAGCTCGACAGAAACGTGTCTTGCGACTCTTTTGACTGCATGCCATAGAACAGATCGAATAGCTCTTTTTGTTCTCGTCTCTCGAACTTCAAGTGACAATCTTTGGAGCAACACTCCTTCACAACCACGAAATCCTTCCCTTTGACAGCTTTACCTGTGTTTTGAGACGTGTAGCTTACACCAGCTATTCTCTTCCGCTTTGACTGCGCTCTTTTCCATTCTTCAGGATTCATTCTTTTGTATTTCGCACCAACTCTCATCTCAGCCACCACACTTTTCACGTCACTCATTTTCAGTCTCTGTCTACCAACTAATTAGAATAATAACTAAAAACTAGAAAAAGATCGGTATGAAATCAAGCCAAATAAAAAAAAACATAACCACTAAACTGAAACTGAAGACAGCTGACGTTCCTCACAAAAAGGGCGTATAACAGCTGACACAAAAACCAACTGTACCATCAAATCAAGTGGGAATTTCTTTCTGAAAATTGGTACCTGTGTAGAAAACATCATGGCGGATCTATTTCCGCATTCCCTGCAAGAAGGGCTTATAGGCCTAGAAGCCCTTATTGCACGGACCTCCTCAATTGAGAATTTTAGATTTTCAACGTATTCTTCATCTTTTCATAGACCGTTAGAAGTTCAAGGATTATAAGAAATTAAGAGATATTGCAGCGACTTGTTTTGTATGATAAATTCATCCAGCCTTTTATTTTATCTTTATTGTACACTATAGCGAAGCTGTTGTTAATGAACAATCTGAAAACTAATAATATTCCTAGATAGATTCAAAAGTTTCAAGTTATATCTGTATTGTATGATTGCTTCCCTTCGAGATGTTATAATTTCAATTCGATCATAATTTCGTCGCCAACTTATATCATTTTCAGGCTTATATAATTACTGAATTTATTAAGCTGATTTCCTCATAATCAGACTTATGTCAATTGAGAATTTTAGATTTTCAACGTATTCTTCATCTTTTCATAGACCGTTAGAAGTTCAAGGATTATAAGAAATTAAGAGATATTGCAGCGACTTGTTTTGTATAATAAATTCATCCAGCCTGTTATTTTATCTTTATTGTACACTATAGCGAAGCTGTTGTTATTGAACAATCTGAAAACTAATAATATTCCTAGATAGATTCGAAAGTTTCAAGTTATATCTGTATTGTATGATTGCTTCCCTTCGAGATGTTATAATTTCAATTCGATCATAATTTCGTCGCCAACTTCGAACGTATAGAAAATTCAGTACCTCTAAAACCCCCATTAAAATGAAATTTTCCAGAGAATGACTGGAAAGAAATAGTCAATTCAGTTCAAGTGCCGAAAGTTTTCATCGTTATGACTTACATTGAGTATTCGCAACTTGGAGAGTAGTTGATAATTACTCTTCGGATTTTCGGATTGAATAAATCAAGAAAATCTATTTCTCTCTTTTTTCTGATCACAAGAAATTATTTAAGTACTAAAACAAATTATTTTTTATCGAGGATAAATAACAGAAATTAAAAAATATATTGAAACGATCGTGTATGTTGGCATAAATTTTTTTTTAATACTGAACCGGAGGTTATCATCTGATCACCATATAAACATACAAAGCGAAACGTAAGCAACTACTTTCTTCGAAAATAAAACCGATTCAAAATATTGATTTTATTTTAAAAAAATCCATTCTTGACATTTTTATTTTAAATATTATTTCTTTCTAATATTGGCCGTAACTCCGGCTAAGATTTTCATTCCTAATACTCAAATTTTCAATGACGCCTTGGAGCATTTCGGGTGGTATTTAGAGTAATATTGGACTCCAGTGCATCAATCGTAGCCGGCTTATCCACTTAGCCTCAAACAAAATAGTCTAGAGGTGTGATGTCACATGATCTATATGGTCAACAATGTGGTCTAGAGGTTGCCACTAGCCTACTGACTGAAACGAATCACCCCTAAATGAACGGGTGATTCATTTAGAGGTACTTTTTGTGGTATCGATCTAATTTCAAATCGTAGTATATTTTCTTCTTGACTTGAGGTGATCTTCTAATTTGAATAACATATGAATTTTACCAGCTGACGTTACGGGACTTTCATCTTAATTATATCATTTTCAGGCCTCTATAATTACTGAATTTATTAAGCTGATTTCCTCATAATCAGACTTATGTAAATTGAGAGTTTTAGATTTTCAACGCATTCTTCATATTTTCATAGACCGTTACATATTCAAGGATTACAAGAAATTAATAGATATTGCAGCGACTTGTTTTGTATGATGAATTCATCCAGCCTTTTATTTCATCTTTATTGTATACTATAGCGAAGCTGTTGTTAATGAACAATCTGAAAACTAATAATATTCCTAGATAGATTCAAAAGTTTCAAGTTATATCTGTATTGTATGATTGCTTCCCTTCGAGATGTTATAATTTCAATTCGATCATAATTTCGTCGCCAACTTCGAACGTATAGAAAATTCAGTACCTCTAAAACCCCCATTAAAATGAAATTTTCTGGAGAATGACTGGAAAGAAATAGTCAATTCAGTTCAAGTGCCGAAAGTTTTCATCGTTATGACTTACATTGAGTATTCGGAACTTGGAGAGTAGTTGATAATTACTCTTCGGGTTTTCTTAGATGAATAAATCAAGGAAATCTATTTCTCTCATTATTCTTTCGATCACAAGGAATTACTTAAGTACTAAAACAAATTATTTTTTATTGACGAAAAATAACAGAAATTATAAAATATGTCGGAACATAAATTTTTTTATAATATATATATATAATATATATATATATATATGTATATATATATATATATATATATGATATATATATATATATATATATATATATATATATATATATATATATATATATATATATATATATATATATATATATATATATACTAGGACATTTATTCGAAACAAATCAAATAAACCTCCTAGCGGAGCTGGTTGTACGAGTTCACAATGCATAGAAATATTCCCACCTACCCTAAGAGGTAAATATTAGAAATGCTTAGATGATTATCACACTCGATGGAAAATGATAGAGAGCTGTTTCACCCTTTTTGGGGCTCATAAGTATTATCAATGAACCCCATCTTTCAGATAGTTGAAACATTTTGGCAACAAGAACATGTATGTTCTGACATCAGAAGGTGGCGACCTTAGTAAGGTTCCTACATGATTTTTATGTAGTTGCAACTTTCACACACCGCATAGCATAGCAATCGCTCCGAATTTTATTTCTCTATAGAGGTACCTAAATGAATATATGTGAAAATTCATAATGTATGTATAAATGAATGAACACACATTTAAACGTCCTCAACGAGGCACGCCCGTGACTATATATTTAGTTTTTATGTCAGGAAGTACAAGTTCTCGTTGTCGAACTGTCTCACTTATCTGAAAGACGTGGTTTATTTGATTCCGACTGGTGGCTTTTTGTCATATTTATATGCCATTGTGTTGCGAAGAGGAAACCATAAAAATATTCGAAACGCTGGGGTAGTTACCAAATTCGATAGATGGATGAATAATACTGATGAGCCCCAAAAAGGACGAAACAGCTGTCTATTATTTTCCATTGAGTGTGATAATCATCTTAGCATTTCTAACATTTACTATCTAAGGAAGATGGGAATATTTCGATGCATCGTGAACTCGTATAACCAGCTCCGCTAGTGGGTTTATTTGATTTGTTTCGAATGAATGTCCTGGTTTTTACTTCAATATATATTCACGGACGTGCCACGTTCATCACGAAGAAATGTGTGTATTTATTCAAACATACAGTCTGAGATTTCACACACACACACACATATATATATATATATATATATATATATATATATATATATATATATATATATATATATATACATATATATATATGCATATATATATATATATATATATATATATATACGTATATATATATATATATATATATATATATATATATATCTATATATATATATATATATATATACGAATATATATATATATATATATTTATATATATATATAAATATATATATATATATATATATATAAAAATATATATATATATATATATATATATATATATTTATATATATATACAGATATATATTTATATATATATATATATATATATATACATATTTAAATTATTTAGTACTTGTGTTTCATTGTGATCAGCTAGTTTTAATTTGTTGTGTTTTTATTGTAATCACTTAGAAACATAAAGCACTGCCCATATAATTTAAAAGAAAATATGAATTCATCTAGTGAATTCAATAAGTTAGTAAGAATTCATAATTCTAATACGATTACCGGTCTAACCTTTATGTATCTAATAAAAACCAGAAGATGCTCATTACTGACTCAAGAAAAGTAGAAAAACAATTTTCGTAATAGAGGTGGAATAAGTCTGTGCCATTTGCGCAATTTTATACTAATATTATTCCGCAAAATAATAGAAAACCGCGAGCACCAGATGATAATTACCATAACAAGAATGAAAACGCCATTAAGCAACTCGACCGGAACTCGACCGGAATCCAATATAAAGTTCCGCGCTATTCCTTTCCACATAATTGATTTAATAGAGCAAACTTGTTAGAGGCTACGAGATAAAGCTCACAGAAAGTGTTAACAATGATTGTTGAGTCTCAGAAAATATATTTGGGGCGATGGTGAGCTCGGTGAATTGTAGTTAATGAGCTGTTATCGAATAGAACACTGATTTAACATGCTATCGGAAGCTGTAGAAGAGAAAACTCATTTTATTATAGAAAATATTTTTGTGGATTTTGGTTTAAATGCATCTTACACAAATGTCTTAGGCAGTTTAATTCTAATTTGACTAATGGTTATTCATTAGTCGCCTCTCGATAATTTGAAACTCTCCGGACCTTTGAAAAATACTCGATTAATTGAAAAAAAAGAAACGTTGTCATAGGACACCAGGTAGGAACGAAGTTATTTCGTATAATATAGAAGGACCACAATTTGCGAAAACGAAATATGTGCGTGTCGGGGCGTACGACAGAAGTGATAACTTATACTAATCCAAGTTTAATCAATTAATATTGGAATGAGGGGCTAAGAGCTCATACGAGATTGTGAATAAAAAAATTAAAAAGCCAGGAGTAACCTCTGGGATTCGAACCCATAAATAAGTCACACCAGATTCAGTACTTAGACCACTCGATCGTCAACGCTATGTAGAGTTTATACGCAAGAGTGTATATAACAAGACGATAACGTATCGCCACGCTATATAATTAATTATATAACTCATGTGTGAATGAGCCAATAGAATCCGTGAATTTTGCATAACGACTGCGTATAGATAAGTGAATATACCCTTGACGACGTGATATAATCGTTTTGGTGTTTCGCCTCGTGTCAAAATGTGAATGTTTTCTCATATTGACGGTGTTTTGACGTTTGTCAAAAAAATTAATATTTTTTATTCGTTATATAATCGTAACGAATACCACTCGAGCTGCGCTCTCGTGATGTTTCGCAAAATATGTCTCGTGACTCGGTAGTATAATCGATTATTTTCGATGCTCTTGTGATATTATTACTGACTATATAACTCATGTGTAAATGAGCCAATAGAATCCGTGAATTTGCCTAACGACTGCGTATAGATAAGTGAATATACCCTTGACGACGTGATATAATCGTTTTGGTGTTTCGCCTCGTGTCAAAATGTGAATGTTTTCTCATATTGACGGTGTTTTGACGTTTGTCAAAAAAATTAATATTTTTTATTCGTTATATAATCGTAACGAATACCACTCGAGCTGCGCTCTCGTGATGTTTCGCAAAATACGTCTCGTGACTCGGTAGTATAATCGATTATTTTCGATGCTCTTGTGATATTATTACTGATTATATAACTCATGTCTAAATGAGCCAATAGAATCCGTGAATTTTGCCTAACGACTGCGTATAGATAAGTGAATATACCCTTGACGACGTGATATAATCGTTTTGGTGTTTCGCCTCGTGTCAAAATGTGAATGTTTTCTCATATTGACGGTGTTTTGACGTTTGTCAAAAAAATTAATATTTTTTATTCGTTATATAATCGTAACGAATACCACTCGAGCTGCGCTCTCGTGATGTTTCGCAAAATACGTCTCGTGACTCGGTAGTATAATCGATTATTTTCGATGCTCTTGTGATATTATTACTGATTATATAACTCATGTGTGAATGAGCCAATAGAATCCGTGAATTTTGCCTAACGACTGCGTATAGATAAGTGAATATACCCTTGACGACGTGATATAATCGTTTTGGTGTTTCGCCTCGTGTCAAAATATATGAATATTTTCATATTGACGGTGTTTTGACGTTTGTCAAAAAAAATTAATATTTTTTATTCGTTATATAATCGTAACGAATACCACTCGAGCAATCGAAAATAATCGATTATACTGACCTCGTCACTCGGCGTATTTTGACAAAGCACCACGAGAGCGCAGCTCGAGTGGTGTTTCGCAAAATACGTCTCGTGACTCGGTAGTATAATCGATTATTTTCGATGCTCTTGTGATATTATTACTGAATATAAGTCTACAATACGTAATCATTTTTTTTTTTTTAACTCGAGGGACCTACAGTTTAACGCCGGTTCCGAACGGCCAATGGGCTTGTAAACAATGTATATTACCCAACACTCAATCTCATAACTAGAAACACTAAATTCAGGACATACACAACGCCCAAGAGCTAGGTGGGACTCGAACCCACATCCTCGGTCAACAAACGGTACAAGGCGGTACTCGCTCACCGCTGGTCTACCGAGGCCCCAGACGTAATCATTATTTCATGGAACAAATTTGTAAAGCTTTATCTTCTCATTTTGCCATATCTGATTCTTATCGTAATCTGATCTCTTTTGCATTATAACTCATACAAAGTTATTTCGATGTTTCACATCTTGATGCCAATTAATGAGTACATATAATGCATTGGCGATTGACGTGGCGGAGTGGGATCAGAAAAAGAAGGGATGAGAGAACAGAAAGAAAGAGGGAGAAAGAGAAAGGAATTTAGTATTTGCTTGTGTTAACTAAAAGCGTGACTTTCGTCAGTCTACTTCCGTCACAATTTTAGTCTCTCATATTTTTCAGTTTGGTCCCGCAGCGAAATCCCTATTTCCTCCAAGCCTGCCGTAAGGATCTTCGTTCCAAAAAATCAATGTTCTGGTCCCCGTAGTTATCTGAAGATATACTTGCTAATGCTCTATAAATTTGTATTGATTGGGCCGATACCTGATGTAAATGAATAAACAAATTAAAACAATGGTTTATGAGAAGCCCTTTGTTAGCTGAAGTATTCATGGCTTATTTGGATTATTTAAATCTTAGTCACACGGTTAGGCGGCAATTAATTTATTGGTTTAGATATGTGAATGATATTATTTGTTGTTTCACTGGTACTCTTAAGCAACTCGAGTCCATTCATTGACACTTTACACACCAAAATTATTTTGGAGATGAATTAACTATTTGGATTTGAAAATAATAAAATTATATAACAAACATAATTTTTCAAATTTAACGTTATACGTAGCACTTCCCTACATCCATTCCAACACAAAATGGCAGTTTTAAAAATAGTATGGTATATCGTTTAGTAAATATTCCGCTTTCAAGCATTAATTACAACATTGATTAAAATATAAGTGAATAAATTGGTGTCAATAATAATTATAAACACATAATAATAGACAAAATGATAGATAAAAAAATTTTAAAAAATTCGATTAGCCAGGTGTATCGCCTCACCAAAAATAATATCAAATATAACAGCCTCGCTTTCATCGGAAATTCAAGTAAAAAACTCAAATCACTTTTATCTAAGCACAACATTAACTTAGCCTACCGAACCGGAAATAATGAATCGAAAGGTCATCCAAAAATTAATCAGGAGTTTATAATATCAATTGTGGTGATTGTAATAAGTTTTGCATTGGTGGAGCTTTGTTGATCAAAAGTCGGATTCACATTATGCAAACGATTTAATTTAAAAATATCACACACTCATTTTTGACTGAAAATTTCAAATGCTGAGAGTAAAAGTAACGAAAGAATTAAACTCGATTTTCTAGAATCATTATAGGTAAATAAATACAAACATTCAGGTCTCCTATAGAATAGCCAAATGAATCATACTACAAGCTGATTCGCGTCGCAGGCCATATCCTATAGTCGAGTCATGAAAATAAATCCTTGACCATCAAAAAATCATTGGATACCTGAATTCCTTCGTATTTTTTCATCATCTACTTTTACCTCTGGACGAACAAACCGGAGACACTTGAAAATATCGGAATCAAACCGTCTTGTGATCATTAAAAATCTATCTGACACTTCTGTCTTTTTAATATTTAATTGGACAAGAACGTTATGTGAAACACAAAAGCACCTGCCTAAGTAATTTTTCCTGTTGCAGGAATGGCACCCTGGCACGTTCCGTCCAGAACTAAACAAAAGCTCCCTTTAGAAGCCTTTCAAAATCCGGCACCCTTGTCTCCGGACGTGTTCATTGTTTCGGGCGATGAAGACGTCGTTTTATTTTTAGTGCCCGAATTAACAATGGCCAGCTATTCCCAACATTTCGAATCGATATAAATCATTCTGATTGCTTTCCAGTGTAATCACTTTTCACTTATCAATGTACCCGAAAACTTGAGAAGTTTTAATGTAATTAATACTGAACCGGAGGTTATCATCTGATCACCATATAAACATACAAAGCGAAACGTAAGCAACTACTTTCTTCGAAAATAAAACCGATTCAAAATATTGATTTTATTTTAAAAAAATCCATTCTTGACATTTTTATTTTAAATATTATTTCTTTCTAATATTGGCCGTAACTGCGGCTAAGATTTTCCATCCTAATATTCAAATTTTCAATGACGCCTTGGAGCATTTCGGGTGGTATTTAGAGTAATATTGGACTCGTAGCCGGCTTATCCACTTAGCCTCAAACAAAATAGTCTAGAGGTGTGATGTCACATGATCTATATGGTCAACAATGTGGTCTAGAGGTTACCACGAGCCTACTGACTGACACGAATCACCCCTAGATGAACGGGTGATTCATTTAGAGGTACTTTTTGTGGTATCGATCTAATTTCAAATCGTAGTATATTTTCTTCTTGACTTGAGGTGATCTTCTAATTTGAATAACATATGAATTTTGATTGTTATGTTTTTTTTCTAAGTCAGATAAAAATATCTGCCACCTATAGTATGATAGACATACGATTTATTCGATGACCGTTGCAGCAGATGGAGCTGTGGCGTGCCGACGAAACAATTTTTTATTGTTTCTATAATGCATTGTAACTATTTTGATGTTTCTAATATTAAATGCGTAAGGATTGATAGGAATATTGTTGGCGTCGAGATTCACTAGAAGATTTGTTTGATTAATTTTGCACTTTCGAAAAAAGGTCCTGGTATTTAATTTCTGTTTATATCTGAAGAATATCAACCGAGATAGTTTCATGATACTGGACGAAATGCAATTTTTATTCCATTCTTCAAGGGAGAATGTTTGAAAATTCTACACTCGATTGACGTTTCTGTTTCACTTGAAATGAGGAGATAGCTATCGGTTTCCGATGGATGGCGTTATGGTTTGTTCACATGTCATTGGTGCTCATCTCAGAAATTATGAGGTGGTTATGTGGATTCGATGTTGTCGTCCATTCGTTCGATGGATGTGGTACTACTACCTAATGAGCTCATTGAGGATGGAAGCAGACAGTCTGGTGTTTCCATTGTAGTGAAGGATGAATGGGAATTCCATGTCGTCGAGACTCTTGAAACTAGCTCCGTTGTATGGTTGATTTGATTATTATAAATTTTTCAAATGAATTCCCAACGTATTTCTTTATTAAATACGCTGCGCCTGCTCAAAAACTCAGTGTTAATATATATATATATATATATATATATATATATATATATATATATATATATATATATATATATATATATATATATATTTCGGTGTGCCACAGGGGATAGTACTTGGTCCTCAACTATTTATAGTCTATATTAACTCCCACTTTGATCAACAATCAGAAATTGTTATTTCAATCGTAAGAAATTGGTTAGATCATAAACAGCTGTCGATGAATGTTTTTAAAACATCTTCTTCTCCCTAACTGGCATAAATTGACCTAGCTACAACAAATTAAATATTCGGAATACGACTTGTCATATAGAAAGTACTTACAAAATGAAATATTTGGTAATATTCAATGAGGAAAACTTGAAATGGACACAACAAGTGAATACCTTTACCAACAAACTAAGACGATTCATTTATAAATTTTATGAACTAAGAAAATTTCTCACACAAAAACTTTTATTTGGCCATTAGCAACAATGCTTTACACCCTCTGAATGTTTTTCCAAACTATATGGTGAGAGTAATTAGTCGGAAAACCTGGTCATATCCGACAAGTCTATCGAATAATGAAGAATTATTGAACATTAGATCACTATACTACCATGCATGCTGCGTTTACGTGTACGAGCATCAGCACATGATAAAATTGCCAACACATGGTCATGCAACGAGATCAAATATAAATAAAATTCGCACAACTCCATTGTGGCGTCATCAGGCTAGTTGAACGTTCTTAACAACCATCGCGCTAGAAGTTTTTAATTTGTTGCCGAAAGAGGTGAAATGCTGTCTAACAATCAGAATGTGTTCGAGGGCATTTTATAGTTCCATGTAAAGTTTCAAAAACTGTTAGCTTGGTTTTCATCTTGGCAGTGTTTTGTATGTGTTTTAATTTCATTTTTTTTTGTTTTGGTCGAATAGTTAGCACACACAGGTTTTACCTATGTGCAATATAGACTATTACATTCTAAACATAGGTAATAATTCTTTTTACGCATTGTAATAATGTATATATATATATATATATATATATATATATATATATATATATATATATATATATATATATATATACATGTATATGTATTCATGGAGAATAATTACTTCAATTTAAATGTGAGAATAGAAAATCATTACTTTCCTCGTTCTATCAAAATAATAGACTTCCAGTCAAAACTCCTGGCTAGAGCCACTGCGACTAAAACTAAAGAACCAGCAAGACGTACCCCATCACGAAGCCCCAAAACTGTAATTATCCACTATAAAACTGGCTATAAATCACGAAACTTTTCATTTATGAGTGGTGCGGTTCCAGTACAGCCGAAACCATTATTTTCAGGAGATTGGGAGGAAGTTTACTCGGTGTAAATGACGTTTATGAGTTTCTTAGTTCAAGGGGGAAGACACAACTTGCAATCCAAAAGTGTCGTGGTTGTTGAAGTTGTCGCTAGAGTTTCCTTCAAGATGTATTTAGTACGTAGGACGTGTTACAGGACAGAGGGAGAACTTTTTTGTATCCGGGTTGCTACACGTGATTTATTTGTTGAGTACGATGTTTTAAAGATTGGATGAAGTAAGACATTCACCCTAGCTCAGAGACAATTAGGACTCTTCCATTAATTCAGCTTGGTGACGTTTCATAAAACGGAGTGATAGGATATGTCAAGAGGGCAACAAAAACTTGGAAAGTAGATTCAATCCTTTTGAGTATATATTCATACCAAAAATTTAGAAGCAAATGGAAAACTTATTACAAACAGAATTTATTTGTAAAATATACTTCATGAAATTCAAGCTTATATTAATTTATTTTCGGAACCATATTTATATAATATACATATATATATATATATATATATATATATATATATATATATATATATATATATATATATATATATATATATATATATATATATGTATATATATATATATATATATATATATATATATATGTATATATATATATATATATTTATATTTATATGTATATCTCAGGGTGTCCCACCGGGACAGAACGCGATCTGTATATGGAAAACTACACATAGAAAACTTTTAAAAATTTGACAGTATACTAATGTCGATAGGGGCAATACGACTAAAATATGTTCAAGATGGTGGCACTTCCGGTTATACCGGAAGTAGATACCAACTTGCTTATTTCAAATGGGATACTCTATATATTAATACGGTTTTGGATTCTACGCAAGATTCTAGGCAGATTTTATATATTATGTCCTATACCTAAGTCTAAGCGTTTTTGACATATTCAGGTTTTTAAGTCAAAAATGACGATTGCAAGCCCTAATATAATTATCAATTTTTCCTATAAGGAAGCCCTTTTCACTTACTTTGGGTTGAGCTCCTTGTTGAAAAGGACCTACTTTAATAGATTTTGTATAATATTTGTATAACTAGTCATACAGGGTGCTCAAAAATTGAAATCTAAAATGAGATTGAGAAAACTGTCAAAAATCAATTTTTTCAAATGGAAACCCTCAATTTTTCTTATTTTGTAGTATTTAGTATCAAAAATTGAGGTAATTTTGTATGAGGTTATATATACCTTAAATTTTTAGTTTTCGAAATATTGTCAATTTAATATTTTTATATGACGATTATGCCACGACCAAGATACTCTTGGTTGGCATCATAAAACAATCAAACTCTAAATAAATATTTGAGCTGTCACTGTCACACTTCATTTGAAAATTATTAATAATAATGCCGGGGCGCTTAAATTATAAGTACGATGATTATTCAAACTTATTTATTATCTATGGACAATGTGATAAAGCGTTGTCAAGAACATGTGAACAATTTGCGATCCGATATCCGCAAAAACAAAAGCCATCGAGAAAGGCTGTAAAGCAAATTATAGAAAATTTTAAGAACTCTGGACTGAGAAAAGTCTAGTCGAACAATAAAAACCATGACTATTGATCAAGACTAGGTTGCCGCATATTATGAAACTGATCCTAAGAAACTATTAAAAAAATTATTTTTCCAGTAAATGTTCAAACTGACGTCCTTGAACTTCCAGACATTTTCCACATCTGAGTAACAGTTGTTCATGGGTCGCTCTTCTTATAGACTCCGTCCTTAAATTTCTGAACTCATTCCTTACCCGCTGCATGCAATCTTCCATAGTTGTTATGGGAGTATTATACACTCGACCTTTAATCACACCCCAAACAGAAAAATCGAGCACTGCAAGATCTGGGGAGCGCTGTGTCCAAAGAAAAGGACCATTGTTTGCTATCCATCGATCATCGAAAACATTTTGTAGAAAATTATCGATGAGGTAGCCACCGTGTGGAGGTGCACCATCATGTTGATAAAACAGGTTTCTGTGAACAGCGAGCGGCAAATTATCTAAATAGTCTGTTTCCAAATTATGTAAAATGTTCAGGTAGCCTTGACCTATAAGATAATGAGCACATTTTATATCTAAGATGAATCAGAAACGTTCAACTTACCATTCAAATTTTCTTGGTAAAAACGTAGTGCCACGACGCCATTATTTCTGATTGCACAATAAACGTTAGTGCCAGGCCTCTTGAAAATTTTGTTCTCGAAACACATGTAAATTTGAATCACTCCAGTAGAGAGAATTGTGTCGATTAAATTTATTTAGAGTTTTATTGTTTCATGATGCCAACTAAGAGTATCTTGGTCGTGGAATAATCGTTATATAAAAATATTAAATTGACAATATTTCGAAAACTAAAAATTTTAAGTATATATAACCTCATACAAAGTTATCTCAATTTCTGATGGTAAATACTACAAAATAAGAAAAATTGGGGGTTTCCATTTGAAAAAATAGATTTTTGACAGTTTTCTCAATCTCATTTCAGATTTTAATTTTTGAACACCCTGTATGACTAGTTATACAAATATTATACTAAATCTATTGAAGTAGGTCCTTTTAAACAAGGAATTCAATCCAAAGTAGGTGAAAAGGGCTTCCTTATAAGAAAAATTGATAATTATATTAGGGCTTGCAATCGTCATTTTTGACTTAAAAACCTGAATATGTCAAAAACGCTTAGACTTAGGTATAGGACATAATATAGAACATCTGCCTAGAATCTTGCATAAAATCCAAAAACGTATTAATATACAGGGTATCCTATTTGAAATAAGCAAGTTGGTATCTACTTCCGGTATAACCGGAAGTGCCACTATCTTGAAAATATTTTAGTCGTGTTTCCCCTGTCGACATTAGTATACTGTCAAATTTTCAAAAGTTTTCTATGTGTAGTTTTCCATATACAGATCGCGTTCTTTCCCGGTGGGACACCTTGTATATATATATATATATATGTGTGTATTTATATATATCTATATATATATATATATATATATATATATATATATATATATATATATATATATATATATAAACATATGTATATCTATAAGAATGTTAGAGAACCTTTACATATAAGATTAAAGGCTGTTATGAATATTTTTAGCCGTTTATGCAGTCAAACATATAGTATGATTTCCCGGTAATCAAAATATATGAAAGGAAAGGGTTTGTGGGTTTGTCCAATCTTTACTAATTATCTACTACCAGCCACTGGTTGTAGTAGTGTTTATTCTGTATATGTGTAGTCTGGAATATTTCAGATTTTTTCAGCTTGTATTCAAATGTGATTTCGTGTTCTAGAATGTTTTCAAACTAGAAACTCCTTTGGAGATATGCAAGCCGAAGTTCTTGGCTTTTTTGCCAAGTCTCAACTATAGTCAACAAAAAATTATCAAGCGAAGTGCTAAAATGATTTTATAAATAAATTTATATCAATGGTCTCAAAACGAAAGCAGTTGTTTGTCATTCTATTATAATATGAACTTTCCGTTTCATTGAAGAGTCAAATAAATAATAAGAACCAGTTCGGAACAGTATGAATGTCAGAGTGCATCTTCATATATATTGGTTCGTCTACAGAAATGAATCATGAAAAAAAAAGAGCAAATTTTAGCTGATCCTTCATTCAAACTTATGCTTTTTAATTAATATTTTCATTTTGAGTATCATACAATAAAAAAAAGAACTGTGCCATTTTTGTTACTACAGTAATATAAATATATTTTTAATTTTCATTAAGCTTATCTACGGGTTGAAAATAGTTTAATATTTCATGAATACTGACGGAAATTTTTGGAAAATGGTTCGCAATTATATTGAAATATACTTAATAACGTTTCGAGTCCATCATCAAAACTATTTCTAAGACAAAAAGAAATTTACGAGTTGTGAGGTATCTTTAATTTCTTGCATCACAGGGAATAAAAAGAATATCCATTGGTTATTAACAATTTTGTATTTTTGGCCTTTCACTTCTTAGATTCTAAGAATTTCCAGAAGGGCTAGTATTTTATCCTCGATACCAGCTTCAGGTGATTACTTTGAGTACAATTTTCTGATAAATTTTCAGTTGGAGTTAAAGTCGTATTTTTTCATGTCACTAACTCTGGTAAATATATTGCGTCCCTTTAGTCCTACACAAAAGCATTACAATCACTACAATGTATATGCTATACGTCACATAAGAAAGCTAAATAATTTTCGATAAATCAAAGAATGAAATCATTGAAATAAGTCTCAAAGGACGATAATCAAACGCCTATTTTCAATGACACTTAGTAGGCTTAGAAGGTGTATTCTTACTAACAATTCAGAAAAATTGGACTTTTTCTGAATAGGCAGAATAAGTTTGTTGCTTTACACAATTTCCGAAATCTTACATTCTTCTTCTGTTTATATTCCATGGATCTGCTGTATGTGAATTCATATACAAATTGTGAATCATCCGGTAATGATAATCACTCATACTCACTTTGGGAATTTTTCAAATAAACAATGATATTGAAGAATTCAACAAAATTAATCAGCAGTTAACATAGGAACGTAGAGCCAGTAACCTTTGTTGAAATTATCATCCATTTGTATATTGACTATGAAACGCAATTGATGAATATGAAAAAGACGATTTTGATGAAATTAAAACAAATTTGGAGAAAAAATTATATAAATCACAAGTTAGATAAGCATATTTAATGCCTTGCATTGAATCATGTGCTTTTCTAACTAGAATAACAGATCATTATTCAAAGTCTATCTCAGCCCTTCGTGGAGTTCCCCAGGGCAGCATTTTGGGCCCTCTGCTCTTCGCCTTGTATTCGTTGGATGTTTTGAATGTCTTTGCTAGCGGCCGTATCCACGTTATGCTGATGATATCCTAGTATATCAATCATGCAAACCTTCCAATCTTGCGGCAACAATTCAGACTATGAATCAAGAACTAGCACAGTTGTCAGCTTGGTGCTCTATAAATGGCCTTAAGCTTAACGCCTCTAAATCGAAAGCACTCCTTATAGGAGACAAATCCCTTCTGTTGAGGTCAGATTCGACTTGCAATGTGGTAGTGGGAGGTGCAGGGTTGGTATGGGAGACTTGTGCTAAAAATATGGGGGTTTGGATGGACGAGGAGTTGTCATTTAGGCATCACGTTGCATTTATAAGGAAATCCAGTTATATGAGGTTGAAGGGACTACAGAGATTCAAATATGAATTGAATGAGGCAACTAAGTTCAGACTTGTTAGATCTCTGGTCTACCCTTTATTCGATTACTGCTGTTCGGTGTACTTTGGTTTGCTGACAAAGAAAGAAAAATATAATCTGGCCAAAGTTCAGAATTCATGTCTTCGATTTGTAAGTCATATGACGCCCTACCATAGTAAACTTGAAGAGGTCACATTCGCACAGAGTGCAGAGTATTTACTGCCTGGTTTTCTTGCCAGATTGATTGCCAGTGAAACTCCTGACTATCTTTTCAATTGATTGGAATTGCGTGGGTCAGCTCATCAGGTGAATATACGCCAGGCTGGTAATTACAGCGTTCCTCGGCATAGAACATCCAAATTTGAGGGTTGCTTTGATTATATGGCCCCTCATACGTTAAATAAGTATAAGGCTCTGTTTGAGGCTGATATCTCAATAAGTTCGTTTAAGAAAAAATTGTATAATCGGTTGAGAGAGGATAGTTTTGGTTTTGGTTAAGTTTTAAGTTTTAGTTAAGTTTTTGTTAGATTAGAATAAGTATATTGAAATAAGTATATTCTTTGAATATTGTTGAGTTGTGTTTATGCGTAACTTAAGGCTTCTTATTTCTTACTAGGGAAAGATTTGTTAAATTTTTGATTGTTTTTTGATTGTTTTTTACAGTGTTAAGTTGTTCATACCGGAGGAGTGGAAGATTAGCTTGGCTAAACTCCTTCCATTTGTAAGCCTAGATGTAAGGCAATTACAATAAACTCATTATTATTATTACTATTATTATCATTGTTTTCTGATAGATGTTCGAAACTGATAAGTTGATATTTCAGAAACAATTCATGAAATTTTCGAGAGAACAGGCATGCTTGTTCTTATACCTATATGAAAAAATTTTATTGTATTTTAGAAGATATATTATATTTAAGACTCATACTCTAGTTCATAGCTCAGTGAAAATAATACTTTTAATCTAGCATAAGACTGATAATATGATGCAAATAACATAAATTTTGAAAATTCATAATTTTTGTATAAAAATTTGTCTATATTTTGCTTTTAGATTTATGGAATCCTTTCTGGTAAAAATTCCAATAGCATTGCTATCTTGTTAAGAACATAAGCATGAAACATAATTTTAAATCATAATACATAATGAATGTCATCTGATATCCGTTCTAAAATTAATTTTCTTTTCATCATGGACGTTGAATGGAATTCAGAATGAGTAAAATAAAGTTTTATGATTAATCTTTTCATCTGAGGCTCAACTTTATACATCATACAGTATCTCGGAAATTTACACTCTCTTTCATTTATGGTGCCTTCCGTCATGACTTTGTTATTCTCTCATAATCTATGTTCATCGGAGCTTCAACGTTGTACATGAAGCCCATGATGCCCTACTCCGAAATTTATCTGATAACCTCCAGACTGTTTTCACGAGCTTAGGTGCGCCATTCTGCCCGTTTATGTGCATATGAGCGGTCAAGTTACGACTTAGTAGACATATGCCATTATCCAGCCGCAGAAAACGGTTTACATCCTCCAATGTATTTCTGGCTTCTGACAGAGATCATTCGGCACGAATGTTCCGATTCCTTGCAGATTTTACACACTCTCATCTGGACCTGAGTACTTCGTAAAATTATCCATCTTACTCAGCGAGATTTAAATTAATGAAGGCTATAAAGTGTATTGCTGCTCTTACTACGATGCGAAGTTAATTGTTAGTTCCTGGGCGACTGAGCTTCGCTCGGTAATTTTTTTAAATGGTTTTTTTCGGAATATCAAAATTAAATATTTTCTTCGTAGGCATTATGATACATACTATAATTTCAAATGAAAATTAAACGTATTCTTAACCTTTATAAAAACATTCAATATTTGAATGATGTTATTCAGCGCCATCTAACAAAATTTTGAGGATACAGTTCATTATCATCCATCGTCTATAGTACCACAAAAATTTACGAGATGGGGTTATATGAAATTATCAGCATAGGAGCGGACTATCCTATACTAAAAATACAACGATATGATTAACCTCAAAAGCAAAACCCTATCTAAATACAAAATTTGATTTACACGTTAGCCGTTTCCAAAATATGCGAATATATATATATATATATATATATATATATATATATATATATATATATATATATATATATATATATATATATATAAATATATATATATATATATATCAATATATATATTTATATATATATATATATATATATATATATAGTATATATATATATATATATATATATATATATATATATATATATATATAATTATATACTAGCTGACCCAGCAAACGTTGTTCTGCTATATAAATTATTTTTATCTATCTATCCTTTCATCTATTCATCTATCTGCCGATGAATCTCTATCTATCCAACTATCTATCTATCTATTTATCTATCTATATATCAAGATAGTTATCTTTCCTTCTATCTATTCAATTATGTATCTATCATCATCTTTCTATCTACATATCTATCAATCTATCTGACCCGGCAAACGTTGTTCTGCCATATAAATTATTTTTATCTATCTATCTTTCAATCTATTCATCTATCTGCCGATGTATCTCTATCTATCTAACTATCTATCTATCTATCTAGATGGTTATCTATCTTTCTATCTATATATCTATTTAACAATCTATCTATCATTATATCTATCTATCAATCTATCTGACCCTGAAAACATTGTTTAAATTATTAAAATGGCTATAAAAAAATATGGGTTGTTGTTGAAGGATGAAAATTTAGAGTTGTATGTATTTTTTTAAGCAACATCATAAAAAAATAAAAATGAAAACCTTTGTCCAAAAAATTTATAAAAATGTTTAGGGTGGACCATCCTAATCACTTAGGGGTATAAAACAATATATTACGAACTATTCTCAGACCGATTATTGTTATTTTCTATTGTCATCTTGCAACCCTTTTGTGAATAAAATTTAAAAAAAATGAAAATCGTGATGGCATTTTCATTCTAAGTCATGAGAAAATGAAACTAAAAATATTGCCAAAAAAATTAATGTTTATAATCAACCAATGAAAATAGGGGTCGATCGCAGAGGGGTGAAAATTTAGGGTTTTATGTATTTTTGAATGCTGTATCATAAAAAAAATAGAACAGAAAATTTTGTCTGGAAAACAAGAAATAAAAATTAAGTGGTGCACCACCCTTAACATTTGGGGAAATGAAAATAGATTTTGTCCGATTCTTAGACTTAACCGATATGCACAAAAAATTTCATGAAAATCGGTCGAGCCATTTCGGAGGAGTTTAACAAATAAAAAATAGGGGTTAATCGTAGAGGGGTGAAAATTGAGGGTTATATGTATTTTTGAAAGCTGTATCATAAATAAATAGAACAGAAAATTTTGTCTGAGCAAAAAACAAAAATTAAGGGGTGGACCACCCTTAACATTTAGGGGGATGAAAAATAGATAACCCGATATGCACAACAAATTTCATGAGAATCGGTCGAGCTATTTCGGAGGAGTTTAACTTCTAACACCGTGACACGAGAATTTTATATATTATATATATATATATATATATATATATATATATATATATATATATATATATATATATATATATATATATATATATATATATATATATATATATATATATATATATATATATATATATATATATATATATATATATATATATATATATTATCTTGGGGATAAAAATAAAATTCAAATTCAGTTAAAATTAGTGAGGAAACTAATCATACAAATTTTGAATCAAGGCCTTTGAATTTTTGGTCGAATTTTAGCTGAAATAAAACAGTTTTCATTGTTACATTTAGTCGAAATGAACGATTTGGAATACAGTTGAACTTGGACAATATTTTCAATAATATATCAACATTAATGCTATTTTGCACTTGCTATGACTCAATTTTCTTTTTCTAGTGTATATCGCTTGGTTCTTTCTGAAACGAAGTAACGTATCCCCACGACTCCAAATTTTTGGCGAATGAAATATACCCTAAAAACTGTGTTAGATAAGACATTCACTATAGTGTTTCTAAACTGAAAGGCTTAAAACTGTATTGGACAAGATTGTCAATATAGCGTTGCTAGACGTGAGTATCAGCTGTTTTCTTATAAGCATAATATTGACGTTTTATTATCGATAATTATAAATAAGGAATTTTAAAACTAATTCAATCGAAAATTAGGAAAACAATACTGAACTCAGGAAGGTACCTGTGTTTTAGCATTTTTAAAAGATGCCCTATATAAAGATAATTGTATAATATCGATATGTTATCCTAGATTACGTATGATTGTGAAATGCAAAATTGATTATAATTGTGTATCGGAAAGGAACTGCATTTCATCGAGGTGTCTTGCTTCAATTAATATGATATATTTTAGGCAGAAGAAGTTATACTAGCTATGAGTTTATTTAAAGCCTTTTTTTGTAGAGGTTTCAAAATACGTTTTATTATTGATAATTCACATTATTTTAATACTTATATTGTTCCCTTTATTGTCCTGGCGCAGTTACTAATCAATTCGCAAAAGCTAAACTTTAATGCAGTATTTCAGTAAAAAATTAATAGGAAGGACTGTATTACCCATAATCACTCCTGTTTAAATATAGACAAAAACAGTAACAGAGATGACTTGAACAGATTAGCAATACTAATCAAAGATTAAGAGAAAGTAATCAGAAACGTTCTATAGTACATAAGTTTTTTATCATGAGTTGAAATTTCATTTTGAAATTATAATTTTTGTTATGATATATTGTTCTATGAATGATTAATATAAATTATTTTGATATCAAAGTCGGCATGATGAGAAACCTGCTAGTAATTACTTCCCAGATTCTTAAGGTTTCAACATTTCTTCAAAAGAATGCAAAATAATAGTACATCCACTTCAAAAAGTATCATACAATAATTCAGACAACTTTTATATCGCGGTATGTTCGGTTATATCTAGAACGTTTCTAGTTTCCAAGATGAAATACAAAACGTAAAGAAGTTTACAATATGCAGCGTAATATGGAAAATATATTGTTACCGAGTCTCGTTACAGAGATCTGCCGCGTAAATCTCGAGAAGACCAACAAAAATCTGGAATCCGTCTGTGACGAATATCGCAGAACACACAAATAGACCGTAACCGTAAAATTTCAAGCATTTATCAACAATTTTTGTTCTTTTATACGTATATAAAAATGAGACAGTCGTATCTACAATAAAAGATACCTACGTGAAAGGTATTTAAATATCAATTTTTTTTGCCCAATAAGTTTCATGCTGCATAAGGTGCGCGTTTTGGACATTCTGAATCTAATTATGATGAAGGAAATGCCGAAATATACATAATTAGTAATAATATAGCTATAAAAATAATTATATTATAATTTAATGATAAAAACATTCATTTTTAATATTATTGCTACATATTACAGTTTTGAACTCCTGAAATTCAATAATCGAAATAGTGAAAATATCGTAAATTAAAAAAGAAAAGGAAATAATCATTTCCATCTTTCTAGAGTTTGAAACTTTTGATTAAACTACATTGTATTTTGAACTCCTCTATGCCGTTTAGCTCACATCATAATATATAATATATATTGTTAATAATTAAATGTTGAAATTATTCTCAAACCTGAGACAAAACTCTCAGGATTTTCATTCAATGCCAAAGATATCACTTCAAAATTTTACAGTTCAGCAGTTTATAAATTGATTTTTCCTGTATGTAAAGGAGTGTATATAGGTCAGACTGGTCGATCGTTCAAGACAAGATTTAAAGAACACCAACAATCTTTTTCGAAAAATAAAACGGATTCAACTTTTTCAAATCATTGCCGTGAAAACCACCACCCGTTTTCACAAATAGATAACTTTCAAATTATGCACAAATTACCGAAAGGAACCAAACTAACTGAATTAGAATAATTAGAAATTTTTAAACTCAATGATAATGCAAAAGATATCTTGCTGTACGACCAGATTGACTTGATTTATTCTCCTATATTTAATGTATTCAAACAATAATGATTTCCCTAAGAACATTTTATTGTACCAATTTGGGAAATACACTTCGATTACCCCTTCTTGAAATGTGCTTCTATTATCTATTTAGGTACCTGCAATAACTATTTCCCACCCGTAAGCGCAAATCTATAATTATGTATTCAGTTCTTAACTCAATCTGCCCGATGATGGTCTAGTGACCGAAATTGCAATCGCAGTGTTATATTTTTCAAAATATTTTTGTGATAATAAACGTACCTAGTAAATTCAAGTTTCGTTCGTAGTAACAACGGATTCCATCAACTAAAGTAAAATTTGTTTGTCATAACCTAGCAATAGAGCAATTTGTAGAAGTAGAAGCCACATATGGTCATAGTATTATTTTGCTCGAAGAAAGTTCGACATGAATCTCTATAACCCATTTCTAAAATCATGGGTAATGCCCAATTTTGGATGACGAAAAGTTTCTCTACGTAGGCAGAACTACGAAAATGATACAAGAATATACAATACTTCGAAATTTTACACAGCAGATTATCTTTAGCATCCGATTCAACTTTATTTTTTGGAATTAATCATAGTGTATATTACTGAGCAATCCTGAGTAATTCGATATGGTGATACCAATTTAGACAGTTGTCAACCACTAAATGCAATATGAATGTAAAAAATGCGTTAACGAAAATCAAATTTGAAAACTTTTATTGATGTAACTACTAAAATTAACGTTGAACTTGTAGTTTTCGCTGAAAATATTATGATCCTTATCACCATATTTATTAACCATATGTATGGTTTTTCTATTTATATAAACTTCTTTTCTCTATGGCCGTAAAAAAGGTGTTTCTCCAAAAGTGTGTAATTTTTGAACAAATCATCTTATCCTGAACACATCAGGAGTTAGAGAGAGCCTAACACTACATGTTCGCACATGACACAGCCCTATATTATGATCACCCAAACTTAAATACTCTACAGAGCAATAAAAACCAAGATTTAATGCAATTTCATAGATGGCTTCCAAGCAATAAATTAATTAAAATCTAGATAAAACAACAGCTCTTCTATTTCACTAGAAAAATATGAAAAAAAAAAACACTCAACTTAACAATACATGGAACAAAAATCCAAGAGTTAAATGAATACAATTACCTGGGACTAACTATATATACGAAACTAGAGTGGACAAAACACATTGATAATATGACTGAGAAACTCACACCATTGATAGGTGTGCTCAAAAAAGTATGCCCATATTTGAATACTAGAGCCAAAAAAAACATATTATATTACTCCTATATACACTCATTGCTAAGCTACTTGTTACGTATATGGTCTAATACATCTGTTTTGAACATTAATAGAGTCCAGCGGCTACAAACAGAGCCTTAAAAGCTATATACAACTTGCCTCACAGCACATCCACAAAAGAATTACACTCCGCCATCTATCAGGCTACCACCTCTTATAATGAACTACCTACCCAAATAAAAGAAGAAAAGGATATAAAAATAATTACCAAAACGCTTAGGGAACATATTATGATAGGTCGTCAACTCACTTTTACTTTAACCCACGCGTCTAATAATTTAAATTATTTTGTATCTTACAAAAATATCTATCTGAATAAATTGAATAAATAAATAATGCGGTAAATGACATTTTGTAAATATTTTATGAATTATGTATTCTAATTTTGCCCCAGAACATAGTAAGATATATTTCAATAGGTACAATTAATTACAATTTACTGTGTAAATGAAAATTCCCAAGCAAAATAGGTGTATTTTCAATACAAATTATGGAGCGTTGACTCTACTTTGCGTTGATACCAATATATGTTGAGTATTCAAAAAAGGACTCAAAAATATTTTGCTCCTAGTAGCAATAACAGGCTAACATTTCGTCACGAAATTCATGTCATTTTCAGGAGTATATCAATCTTGGTAAAACTAAATTTCATACAACTGAAATATCAAATACTTTTTCTTGAAAAAATAGACTCTACGGATATATACTTTCACAGAATCTCTGATGATATAAAATAAAAGTCATTAACCGGAATTATTTCTGGGCTAATTAATTAATTAATTTTAGCTCACAAAGAATTCTTATTCGAGAAAAATTTCCCATTGAAACTTTCCTTTTGCAATTCAAACTCGGCAAAACTGCTACGAAAAAGGGAGGACTGTAACATAGGAACAAAAAGCGGTTTTTAAAGAGCAGGAACCCACTTTCCAACAAAATGAATTCAGTTCTTCGCTATCTGGCCATATTTCAACTGTCATACACTCGAAAATAAAATCAGAAAAAGCTTTCCATAATTTTCAGTAAAAACTAATTTTTGCCGGCTATTTTACACGAATGAGCGATTTTCTAATAAAAAACATGGTTTTGCTTTCTTGGTAAAAAATTTGTGAGCTGCTTTGGAATATGATGTTGAGGGAGTATATTAAGGCCGATCTTTCCTCATAGCAGGCTGAGCGTCTATTCCACTAGATGAACTAGATGATAAGACTCAGATGATTATTACTTTTGACAATAAATTACGTTGAATTAAAGACTTAAACTTATACTGAAATCATCATTTTGACTTACCCTGGTATATAAACATTTAATCAATCAGAATAATATCACAACAAACTGCAGCTGAGTTTTGATGAATAGATCTATCACCCAGTGAAAAACATTGCAATAAAGTCAAAAATAAAAAAGTTATGCCATACTGAAATTATTTGAAAAATAAATTTAGGTGCCGGTTTTTTCTATCGGTGAATATATATATATATATATATATATATATATATATATATATATATATATATATATATATATATATATATATATATATATATATATATATATATATATATATATATATATATATATAGGTACAGGGTATTCCTTGAAGACATGCTAGTATTTAAGAGGGTGATTCTTCTTGACTTCTGAGATACAGGGCGATACAATTTTGAAAAAAATTCAGTTTTTTAATAATAACTGAGATAGTATTGTAGACAACTTCATAAAATTTAATACATGTCTTTTATGCATCAAGGTTAATTTTGTGATGTAAGAAAATCTTCAATTTCTGTACCAGTGGCGTTCGTACGGGTTCTGCAATGAATATTTTTGGAGAAAATACTACGTCACTGCTTTCTCTAGAAATGAAAACAAATTTTGGATCATGGAAAATCATGGATTTTCTTTGTCCGACGCATGGTTTTCGCATGAAAAAATAAAAATTGTTTTTACTTAAGGATCAATTCCTCTAAAATCTGGTGCAATGTGGAAATGTGTGTGCATCGACTGGAAGCAAATTAAGCGATCAGATTTTTTCCAAATGTACAAAAAATATACCGAACATTATAGAGTTGTCTACAATATTATCTCAGTTATTACTAAAAAAAATTGTTATTTTCAAAATTGTATCACCCTTTATCTCAAAAGTTAAGACTTTTAGGACATATGTTCATGGGTAGTTTTTTTCTTTGAAATGAGTCGAAGAGTCATTAAGGAGCATCCTATATATAATGTATTTATATTTATATTTATATATATATATATATATATATATATATATATATATATATATAAATTATTTATTCGAATTGTTGTTGCCTGTGAACTATTTCTAATCTCTTGATAATTATTAGCAATAACAGGCTTTTTGAATCTTAAAAAACTCGATTTTATTAAAAAGTTGACGTTTCGCCACGACATTCGTGGCTTTATAAAGCCACGAATATCGTGGCGAAGCGTCAACTTTTTGACAAAATCGAGTTTTTTAAGATTCAACAAGCCTGTTATTGCTAATAATGATTAAGAAATTATATATATATATATATATATATATATATATATATATATATATATATATATATATATATATATATATATATATATATATATATATAAGATAAATACGTTGGAAATTTCCTTTGAAAAATTGATGATTAATCAATCCAACAGAGCTATTTTCATGAGATCTGACTGAATTTTGATTTCTAGATATCTGCATGTGTATTTCCGTTGAGTTCATAATCGGGCGTTTCAATTCTATTGAATCTTGAAATTCAGACAATCGTCAAATATCATAAGAATTCCTGAAAAAGTAAGCAATAAAGGTTTACTGATTTTAAGGTCAAATTCTTGATATATTTTTACCCTTCCACTTTATAGCAGGAATGATTTCAAAACATAAAATCGAAAAACTTATTCAAGACACTACTTCATTTCTTTTGGATAGTACACTGCTAATAGAAATTTTTTTCAGGTGAAAATCTGACCGAAATCTTCAAGGTTGTCTTATACCATACTTTTAAGCAGATTTTCACTTTGAAAAGCTGCGTATTGAAATGGGTGCGATTAGCAAAGTTGGAACTAGGACCAAAATAGTTTTGCGTTTCATGGCCTTTTATGATGCTTGGCACCAAAAACTCAATTTCATATATGTATCTCTCTCTATATATATATATATATATATATATATATATATATATATATATATATATATATATATATATATATATATATATATATATATGTATAATATATATATATATATATATATATATATACATACATATATGATATATATATATATATACATATATATATATATATATATGTATATATATATATATATATATATATATATATATATATATATATATATATTCACAATCAGAAAATTGCTTAAATTAAATAAAAAAACTGATTTAAATCATCTTAGTGAAATTTATTCCTTTTTGTTAGAAGTTAGATAAAAACATCCATTTAAGAAATGTCGAGTGAGAGAAAGGTTGCCTTTCTTTCTCAGAGTCTTCTATACTCCTGGCTATTTTTATTTGTTAGCAGTGACCAATCTGTGGTCCTAAATTATCATATTTTCACATTGGAGGTTTTGGTTTGATGTTGTCTATGTCTACTTTCTTAATCAAGAGGGCTGGTCGCGTCTTTTTTTTTCAGTCAATATGAAATGACGAAGTAGATAATTATATTATTTTAGTCTTTAACTTATCTTAAACTAAATAATGTTTATTATACTCAAAATTAATTATATTTATTTATAATTTATTGTGACCATTTTAACTTTTTAACTTGTAATGTCAGTTGATGATCATCACCCCTGTGTTCTCGATCAATAATGTTTTGTGAAAATCAATAATGCTGTATCTCGATCTTTACACCTTTTGCAATCATTCTCAAAGACACAGTAAGTATTTTTGCTGTTGGCCGTTATGGAGCATTTATTGATTTGCTTTTGTGCTTATTTTGTAGCTTCCCTGAAGATGACAATAATCATTGTCGAAATATCGGAAATATAGTGTTATAAGAGTACACGTTTTGCTTGCTGCTATACCCAAATATTATTATCCTTATTGCATCCTAACTAGTCAGCAAAGACTACCCTTCTTCTATATATATATATATATATGTTCATATGTATGTATGTATAAGCTTATGTATTTTAGCGTTGTTTACAAGACAAAGGGCGCAATTTTGAAGCAATAGGGTTGAAAGTTTTTAAGTAGGTAGTTTCGTATAATATCTTGAATGGGATTGGTTTTGCTTCGAATTGTTTTGGGGGTTGATCCCTCTGGGGGAAACTTTTTTACACGATAAACAGCGCAATTTTGTAGCAAAAGGGTTGATATTTTGTATCTAGGTGATTTTGTATGATATCTTGAATAAAATTGGTTTTGGTTTGAACTGTTTGGGGGGTTGATCCCCCGAGGGAAGAAATAAATCTTGTTCACACGATAAAGGGCGCAATTTTAAGCAATAAGGTTGTAAGTTTGTAAATAGGTAGTTTCGTGTGATATCTTGAATGAGATTGGTTTTGGTTCGAATTGGTTGGGGGGTTGACCCCCTGGGGGAAGCAATTATTCTGGTTTATACGATACAGGGCTCAATTTTGAAGCAATAGGGTTGAAAGTTTGTAAATAGGTAGTTTCGTAAGATATCTTGGATGGGATTGATTTTGATGGTTCAAATTGTTGGGGAGGTTGACTTCCTGGGGGAAGAAATGAATAATGTTTACATGATAAAGGGCGTAATTTTGGAGCAATATAGGTAGTTTAGTATGATATCTTGAAAGGTATTCATTTCGATATAAATTGGTTTGGATGTTGACCCTCCGGAGAAAAAAATAGATATTGTTTACGCGATAGATAGCGTAGTTTTTGTTTTTTTTTCGGATTTTGAACAAAAGTCATAACTGTATGAATAGATTTTTCAAACTGGATACATTTTGAAAACCTGCTCTTCTGATGCAGCTCGCTGCGATAGCGTCTTTTGTTTAACACGTATTTTTCGACATTCAATATGGATAACTTTAATATAATTTTCTGGTACGTAAAAACATTTGGATATTAGTTGAACGTAATATTGATTTCTATTTGAACGACGTAGATGTGGATTGTTCTGTTATAGAATCTCTTGAACTGACACGCAAATTGATATTCAAAATCGCTGAGGTACAATGTTCGTGCTTTATCAATTTAATAGAATCAGCAGTTTATTTTCCATGACAGATAACAACTCTGTTTTGACAATGTATAGTTTCACTCTGTCAGCATTGTTTTAGTTTTCACAGTAATAATTGGGATATGGATAATTGAACAAAACTGATTTTCCCAATTTAAATTGAACACATGATCAATTTAGATCAATTGGAATAGTTCTCAAACAGAGTATAACTATCGAGGAGCATTCTATCAGAAAGTGTACACAACATTCTAAATTGAAATTAGATGTTTTTAAATACAAAAAAATACATTTTTGGTTCGTTCTGAATAGACATGTGAGAAAATTATCAAATTCCGCGTATAAGAAATAATTCTATATATCTCAATAATTCGCAAAGACTATAAAACTTTGAAGATGTAGGAGAGACCGGGGCTAGTTGTTCCAGGGGCTAGTTGTTACAACCGATACCTACACACATATACCTACTTTTGTAATTATCGCCAAGCAATCAATAGAAAACTTCACCAAATATCCAGTTAGGATTTTTGGTATGCTATTTTAATTCAATTCAAATAATCTTGTTGGAATAAAACTTCAGCAGTTTTCCCTATATTTTGTTAAAAATAACAATTATTTTGTCAAACACAGTGGCTTCCTAGGAATTATGTGTTCTAAATAAGTACAGTATTTATTAATCATGTACCTATCTTAGGAAGCCATCGTGTTTGGCGAAACAATTGTTATGTTTGCCATAATATAATGAAACTCAAAAATTACTTAAGTTTCATTCAGAATATTGTATTGGATTTTCATCAAATATCGACTCAATCAATTATTGATTGAGAATATTTTTGAGTTATAAATATGGAAATAATTTTTGTATTCCAAGTAGAACACCGTACGCCAGCGATTATCAACCGGTGGTGCGCGAGCACAGTAAAGGGGGGCACGAGTATATCAAAAAGAAACTATTTCTGAAAAAAAAGTGATAAACAGACTGAAAAGAAGCATACACACAGATAGGCCCGGTGACAGCATTCTCGGGCCCCTTGGCAAATAACAGGTTCGGGCCCTCTACCCAACTCTTAAATCCTACCCCGTATCAATTGACACATAAGTAAGACTACAATTACGAAATTTCACAATACTATTGATTCTCCTTATTATTACTCAAAATTCAAACTCAAAAAAATTAGATAAATACAACCTGTTTAATATTATCAATATCTATGCATAAGGTTACAAATGTAACTATTACAATACGAATATTTTGGATAATTAAAAACAAACAACTAATAAGTAAAGATTGGTCTCCCCACTGAAAACCGGATTGACTACTTGCCTGGCAGGTCCCGATCCGTACTTCAATTTTTGGTTACAAATTTTCAATATTAACACTGTTAAAATGTAATACACTTATAAATATACTAAATAACAACATACCCCAGGTTTTCTTGGAATGGAAATAAATTGGAGGGGATAGGTTGAATAGTAACAAATTTAAAATGGTTTTCAGTTAGATACCATAATATTAATTACATGAAAAAATGTTAAATTAAATTATGAACATATCTGAAATTATCAAACTTAAAGAAATAGATGCATATGAAACTTATTGAAGCTCTACTCTTCGGGCTCTCTTTCTAGCGAAATCGTTTATAATGTCATCAAATTTCGAGCATCTTGCCGAGACGGGCTCCATTGCCAAGATGCTGAGATCATTCAATCTTTCTCGCTTCATTTTTGACCGATTTGCACTCTTGATTCTTTCCATGGTGCTGAAACCCTTCTCTTCTTGACTGACTGACACAGGTATTCAGCAGAACAACCTAACTGCGATGGATATATTTGGGAAAAGACAATCCAACTTTGTTATCCTCAACGCATTCAAAAGTTGTAGCGGTTTTAGTGGAGTCTCTTGCTCTTATGTATTGATTTTAATTTCCATATAAATTCCTGAGTCAATGTCATCTTTGTACCTTTGATGCAAATTTACAAAATGCTTTTCAATTGCATCATCTGTTTCATCGAGATATGTCCAAAGACATTGAAAAAGGTCACTTACCTCTTGGGAAAATTTAAATCTTTGAGTAAGGCCTCCTATAATGCAATCAATGAGTTTATAGTACATAATGATCCTAAAATATTCTTCTCCTCATGTTTCACGTGAAGACCAAATTGATTATAGCTTGATGACTTTTCACTAGTTTGGACCTTATTATGGAAACTTTTTCTCTTCTTGATTCTTTTTTCCTTGAAATCTTTTTGACATTCCATATGTTCTTCCATGTTTCCATGTTTTCAGCCACAAGTTTTGCTTCAGTGTAAAGATTGATCCATTTTTTACGCATATCTGTCAGTTCTTTTATCAGATCACCGATATTTTTTATCTCTACATCAAGGGTTGCAGTTCTGGCTTACAAAACTTCATTTTTTTGATGACGCGCCCCCTGGCCATGGTGTGGTGATTGTGATGATGGCGGGGGTGTTCGATGGTAAGTGTGATTCACACGCAGTGACAGCACAGCAATAAGGGCATGGGCCCAGGCCCGGCACGACTACTGTTCCTGCTGGCAAATTAGTGTTTTATCTTATCTGCAGTAATGCAACTCACACCGGGCACCGCCTGCTTAACCTATCCCTTTGAAATTGGCGCGCCGCGCAAGCTACAATAAACAACTGATTTCATCACTTTCTATGTTTAATTTAAATGTTAAAACAAACTGTAGTTTTTTGCTTTTTTTATAATTTTATTCAATTAATTTTTGCTCGTACCGGGACCCTAGAGGGCCCGGGCCCCTGAGCAATTGCCCCAGTTGCCCCTCCTGTCGCCGGCCCTGCAAACAGAAATACAAAACAAAATACCTTCTACTTTTTCGTACTCTAGGTTTAGAGCCGAAAAATTAAAATACATTGTTAGTGTTTACATGTTATCGTATGCGCGTGTCTCGATGAAAATTACATCGTTATAATTTTTATCTATTTATCATAATTGGATATCAAGTATTTGAAGTTATACCTACTTCTGATTCAATTGTGGAATTTCTGTCGAATTGACTTATGACGATGTTTACGGCCATACCACGCTGAAAATGCCAGATCTCGTCGCTTACATTGTAAGCTTTTGTTTAAAGCAGGAATTGTAAACAAAATGACAAATTGTAAAAGCATGTGTAGTAGTAATTTCTTTTCTGTATTGTTATATTATGTTTGTAAATCTGTTTGTATATAATTTTTAATTATATATTTTTGAATTGAGTTGAGTTGATCTCTGAAGTCAAGCAGCGTCGGGCGCGGTCAGTACTTGGATGGGTGACCGACCGCTTGGGAGCACCGCGTGGCGTAAGCTTCTATTTTGTTCCAGAATACCGTTTAGAATATAAAATGACTACTTATATGTAATGAAAATGCTTTTCCTCATAAATGTTTCTCATATTCAAATATTAATTATATTTGCTTTGTCGAATAAATAATTAACCTCGAAAATTCCTATTAAAAGGGAAATGTCATCTTAAAGATTAGCAATATATTTTTAATTTTCATATATTTATTACCATTCGGTATTAAGTATTTGGAGCTATACCTACTAAACTACTTTCATTTAGTTGTTTCAGTTCCTTTTACTTTTCAATTGCCGCCAAACTGACAATAAAAGATCTTTACGACCATACCACGCTGAAAATGCCAGATCTCGTCAGATCTCTGAAGCCAAGCAGCGTCGGGCGCGGTCAGTACTTGGATGGGTGACCGCTTGGGAACACCGCGTGTCGTAAGCCTTAATTTTGTTTCAAAATACCGTTTAGAATTTAAAATGCTTAGGTACTTCTACTTAATGAAAATTCTTTCAATCCATAAAATTTTTCATACTGAAATTGAATTAAAATTCAATAATTGAAGCCAAGCAGCGTCGGGGCGGTCAGTACTTGGATAGGCGACCGCTTGGAAATACCGAGTGCTGTAAGCCTTTTATAAATTGTTTATAGCGTAACGGGTTAAGTAGGTTCCAATTGACTCACCGATTGTTTATCTAGATCATTACATAATCTTCAATTTTCAACACATTTGGAAAAGTTTAGCACAACAGCAGACAATGATGGATATTCAGGATCTGCTATTTTTTGTGGTATGTATAAGTTTTTCGATGAGTTACTCCCTTACTACAAAAGTAGAGCCATAAGTAAATTTTACTGATAGTATTACGCATGAAGTTATGTTTATATTCAAGTATAGGTAGTTACTTAGTTATCGAAAATAATTTGAATTGAACAAGAGTAATTTCGTTGGATAGAGTTGATAAAACGGCTAGTTCTTAGTGTAGAAGTTATTGATACAAAAGTATCTTCAATGTTATTTTTGTACAAGAAATATATTAGTAATAATTTATTTTCTGTAGTTTTCCTTGTTACTAAGAATTTATATTGATTACTAAGTAACTATCATTTATGTATGAAAGGAGCCTCTGTCAACAGCTATAAACCTTCTGGTTAGTAAGTACTGCCCTCCAATAAAACAATTCTGAGAAATCGCTACTTATTTCTAATTTTACGACATAGAAACCATTCAAACAATACAATACTTGTCTAGACATAGTAATTACTTCGCATTATTCAACCGCATACGAATTTATGACGAAGGCCTCACGCAAGTATCTAAAGACCAGTTCTGAATGTTGATTGAAAAACTCTCTCAGACTATTTCAATGAAAAATAATATTTCCGCGAGAGAAGGATGCTCACTTCCTAAATTAAAAAAGGGGAGCTATATAATTTTATGTCTCCGGAAATTCTCGTTCTTTCTCTGTGCTGATCTTATCGTTATCGAAAATGAACTGTTCATTCCAGTATGCAAAATTGAAAGAATGGGAGAATGAATACGACCATTTTCATTTGTGATGGGTTAAATTTTTCGATTCACAGTCTGGTGGATCAGATGTAGAATTCTCTTTAATTTATTCTGAGGGCAAGCATTGTTCAGAGAGCGTTTCATTTTGTATTCGATAAGCTTTTTCATCTTTTTTTTTGGAAATTGATTAAGTAACATAATATAATTTCAATAAGCAACATGACGCTTTGTTTGCTGAAATTTGTAAGCATTTGGAAACAGTACCACTAGCGGAATGTTTTGGTTTGAGCTTTTACCAGAATACTAGTTTGAGCTGCAGAGCTCCGACATTGAGGTCGTATTTCACCCTCGTTTCTGTTCTTTTTATTTATGAATTCTTAACTTCCTAAGTCAATTTGGAGAGGCTGAAGAGATACATAAATCTTGAATACCGGCAAAAAAGTATTGAATTTCTACATTGAAATTGCGACAGTAAGAGAAAACATTTGAAACTCCAAATAACACCCTAATATCAGCCTTCTAACTGAATTTGGAGTGACTGTAGGAATGAGCAGTTCTCGAAATATCAACATGAAAATTTCGGTCATAAAAAAAATCTAGTGACACCTGCATGGTTTCTCTAACATAAAAATTTCGGTCATAAAAAAAATCTAGTGACACCTGCATGGTTTCTCCAAAATAAAAATTTCGGTCATGAAAAAATTTAGTGACACCTGCATGGTTTCTCTAAAATAAAAATTTCGGTCATAAAAAAAATCTAGTGACACCTGCATGGTTTCTCTAACATAAACTCAATGAATTAAAATTTTCTAACTTCATCAGCACAGCCTTGTAATTCAAGCTATGGACATGCGTGAATTTTCAAACACAACGAAACAACAGAAATATCTTGATAAAACGGCTGGGAAAATAGGAAAAAATTGCTACCTCCAAAAAGCACGAACTCAATCTTACATAGAGAAAATATAACTTATTCCTGAGTTACAGGGTATTTTAGAATAAATATAAAATAAGCTATTTGCTGTTTGTCATTATTGTTATTAAAACTGAAGCTCAGACTGTATCGAGTTTTATGTAGAATCTTAAAAATGAGTAATTTATATTTAGTATTTTACTGAATGGTTTTAATTTAGATATTTTATTATATATATATATATATATATATATATATATATATATATATATATATATATATATATATATATATATATATATATATATATATATATATATATATATATATATATATTAGAATAAATATAAAATAAGCTATTTGCTGTTTGTCATTATTGTTATTAAAACTGAAGCTCAGAGTGTATCGAGTTTTATGTAGTATCTTGAAAATGAGTAATTTATATTTAGTATTTTACTGAATGGTTTTAATTTAGATATCTTATTCAAAAGGACTTCTTAGACGCATGTGAAGGTATAAGTTTAAACATGAAAATAATATTTCAAGGATTTTCTGATTTTCGTTACTTATAGGGCATAGAATTGTTTTGGTATTTCATTTGACTTTTATTCCAGTCCGGGTCTAGATCGAAACACGACAGGAATGCATACAAATAAACTGTATTGGCTGATTTACACGGGTATAGTTTTGAGTAGAGTAGAGTCGACTCTTCTCGCTACTCTACCAATTAATAGCTTGGGACTGTTTACACGAGAGGGGAGTTCGTATCAGTAGTACTGCAACTGTCCTGGTGTTGTTTCTTTTGTGTTTACTCTACTCTACTGCGGCAAGTTGTGTTTACACGTGTATAGTGGAAAGGCGAGTCGAGTGTTTCGAAGTAGAGTAGAGTTACTTTGCCACATGTGCGATAGTACTCTACCAGCAACTAGTCCAATATGCTATAACTTTACTCTACATATATTTTTGAAGTGTTTCTATGGGTAGACTTACTCTACTCTACACAACTATACCCGTGTGAATCAGCTATATGCGCTTTCGTACGAACTAAATGAAATACGCATGCAGTGCTGCTGGACTTCCGTAACTTTCATGAGCTAGCAACCTGTTCAAATATTTAGGTTCTTGAGGTTCTGTGAAGGAAACTTTCGTATAAAACAGTCAGGTGGAAAGAAATTGTTTTCATAATGCAGATATTATGAAAACTGATCAAGAAAGGGATAGAAACAAATGGTAATTGACTTGATAGTTGGTGGCAACTATAAGTCAATATTGGGTGTTTTCTGAAAATTATATAAACATAAACAAACAGGGAGAATTCTGTTATGACAAGAGAAATATCGTATAAAATAGTATGGTAGAAAAAATTCATTCTGTTCAAGTTTTTAATCCCATTGTTGTATCAGGCACTAACTATAATTTCCCACAAATTAGGGTTTTATTTCCAGATGAAGAATTTTTTCTTATTTTATTCAGTATAGCAATGAACCATAACAAATAAATACAGCAATCGTAGGTCGGACGTTTTCTTGTATTATTAAAATTATGAGAATCAATAATATAACCTTATTTATCCCAAATCAAACAACTTTGTGAAATTCATATTACAGTTTGGCAACACTGGCCTATATGCTGTCGTGTCGTGTGAAGATCTAGTCGGGCACCAAAGGCCCCGTTGAATGATTTCACCTTATGTCCAGAGTATCAAGACTAAAACAGTTGCTATTGAAAATTTATGGAGGAAATTGCAGTTTTTCTTGAATTCATGAAGTTATTTAAATTTCCATAATCTAATGGAAAAATCCTTACAATTTTGCTGAAACTATTTATTCTGACAATCTCTTTCTAAGTGGAAACCACTAACACTCATTCACTTATAGAAATCAAAGAAGTCGAAGCTGAAAAATTTGTTATTCATAAAACTGTAATTTTTTACATCTACTTGAACTAAACCAAGTAATGGAATTATGTCATATCAAAAGTAATTTTTTTATTGATACTTATCCTACTGCTGTTACATTATTGAACTAAGTCTTATACGAAAAACCAATGAAAATTTTATGAATACTTAGTCATACTCCGCTCCGAAATCCTGAACTTGACAGTTAACCGGTAAATGTCAACTTTCAACTAAATTGAAAACGTCCGTACGAGATGAAAAAGGAAAACTCCAACATGTCTTATCAATACGGTAAGATGGGGTAAAACTTTGATCAATGTTTCCATTCCAAACTTTTCGGTGTACCAATTCGTTATCTCGAAACTTACGAACAGAAGGGATCCTCAGACAATCTGTAAACACCAAATTTTCGAATCCAATCGTCTCGGCCGAATTTAATATCAACTTTCGGTCCGGCAAAAACTAATATTTCAATTATGCCGAAAGAGAGAAATCGGATTGGTTTTCGTCCACTTTTCGTTCCGTTATTTCTTCCATCAAGACCGAAATTAATGCACTGGCAGATGGTTGAACACTCCCTCCGTTGACCACCATTTTCCCTCGAGACATCTCATTCATTACGCGAGAAAAGGGTCTGTTAAAATTTAATTATTTCGATTCGTTAAAGTGAATTTTGAAACTATGGTAGAACTGTTAGCATGAATCTGAGAGGAAGGGAAGAATCTAGATGAGATGAAGGAAAATTGATGCTGTAATAACTTGAAATCTGCATTTGTAATTGTGGCAACAATGTTTGTATTTTGGTAAGAAAATTGATGTTCCATTATTACATTCTGAAATGGATGGTATTAAGTTTTCTACTTACTAAACGCCATAGCTATAAATTTCGAGATTTTGTTGCTGACATAATATTTTCTGTTTCACTGAAAACTGCATTCAATAGTTTTTAAGAAAAATTTTGAACTTTCATCTTGAGAAAGATGCTCTTTGTTTTCGAAAACTTAGTGTTCTAAAATGACACTCTGAAATGGATGGAATTAGGTTTACTACTGAATAAACAAAATGCTTATAAATTTTGAGATTCTTCAGCAAATTAGTGATAAAACTCTTGCTGACATAATATTTTATGTTTTACTAAAAATTTCGTTTGCAAATACAACCTTTATTTTATTTTGATGAATTTCCTGTTTCTAGTTTTGAAAATTTTCAAAATAAGACCTGCGAATGAATAATGATTTAATTATCTCCAAAAGTTTTCGAAGAAAAATTTTGAACTTTCATTTTTAGAAAGATATTCTCTGTTTCCGGAAAAATGGTGTTCCATTATGACATTCTGAAATGGATGGAATAAGGTTTGCTACTAAATAAACAAAATAGTTATAAATTTTGAGATTCTTCAGCAGATTAGTGATAAATATCTTGCTGACATAATATTTTCTGTTCCACTGAAACTTGCATTTTCAATTTCAATCTTTATTTTATTTCGATAAATTGCCGGCTTGTGGTGTTGAAAAACAATAATAAAACAAAATATGACCTGTGGAATGAATTAAGAGTCAATTTTCTTCAAATAGTTCCAAAGAAAAATGTTGAACTTTCATCTTTAGAAAGATGTTCTTTATTTTCGAAAAAAATGGTATTCTATTATGACATTCTGAAATGGATGGGATTAGGGTTGCTACTAAATAAACATAATGATTATTAAATTTGAGATTCATGAGCTTTTGAGTGATAAAACTCTTGTTGGCATAATATTTCATGTTTCACTGAACCTTGCACTTTGAAACACAACCTATATTTTATTTTCATAAAATGGTTGATCCTTGTGTTGAAAAATTTCAAAATATGACCTGCGAAATGAATAATGAGTCAATTTTCTTCAAATAGTTTCAAAGAAATATTGGAAAATTGACGTTTCATTATGACATTCTAAAATGGATGGGATTAGGTTAACTACTAAATAAAGAAAATGGTTATAAATTTTGAGATTTATCAGCAGGTCAGTGATAAAACTCTTTTTGACATAATATTTTAGATTTCACTGAAACTTCACTTTCAAACAACCTTTATTTAATTTTCATAAAATGGCTGATAATAGTGTTGAAATAAATAATGTCCATTTCCTTCAGCAAAAAAATTTTTGTTTTCGAAAAAGTCATAAAAATTATCAGTTTACCCTTTGTGGCTCCAAAGAGCTGTAAATTTAAATTGTATAGGTTGAACAGGTATTGGCAAGAATTTAGGTTCTAAAAACCTACCTCTATAGGTACTTTCCAGGAAAATGGTGTGCATTTTGACAGAACACAGCCCATAGACTTGGAACTTGAACATACAGATTCCTCGTGTATTTCAGCATCGGTGAAACGGACTCGTGTTCACGACTTGTGTGGCGCTGATGTCGAATATTTTAATATTTTTCGTTGAAGGATTAGTGAATTCCATGTCGTCGGATCTCATGAGATTAGCTACGTTGGAGGGTTGATTTGACTGGGCATCACTTTTTCGCTTTATATTGATTTATATATTATATATATATATATATATATATATATATATATATATATATATTTTTTTTTTTTTATATATTTAAGAAATTCATTCGAATGGTTTCAACGTAATGGAAGTAGCTACGCCGAAACAATAAATTAAGCTTATCGAATCCATACTTTCACGTCATGAAGAGATTATATATGCATAGTTGATTTTATTGAATAAACTAGTCCATTAACAGATAATTACAATTTGTATATATGAAACAGTAGATGATAGAAAATAGCGACTAGTTTATCGAGAAATGTTAATCATAATGAGTTATCAATGGAAAATTCATTAGGCTACTCATTGTTCATGTACCGGAATCGTATGCAGTTTGTCTCTACTCTGCTGAATTGAAAAGATATCTAATCTGGAAATTATTAAATTTATGATTATATGCGTGATATAGCGGTTATTTCAAAATCTGATCAGTTATTTACTAATTGAACTTGAATACTTACGAATATATTAAATATATACAAAATATATTAAATGACATATTGACAGATTAGTACATTTAGAATTATGAAATTTACAAACAATAGATTCAATATTGACGGGTAAGATACATGAAGACAAGATTGAATTTTAATGATTAAACTTCATTTTTATTTGAAGTATTATCAGTTTTAATATCGCAAGAGCATCGAAAATAAACGATTATACTTCCGAATCACGAGATGTATTTTGCGAAACATCACGAGAGCGCAGCTCGAGTGATGTTTTGAGAAAATACTTCGAGTGACGAGGTCAGTATAATCGATTATTTCCGTTTGCTATTCGTTACGATTATATGACGAATAAAAAATTTTAATTTTTTTGAAAATCGTCAAAACATCGTCAATATGAAAACATTCACATTTTGACACAAAACGATTATATCACGGCGTCAAGGGTATATTCATTTTTCAATATGCAGTAGCTATCCAATAGTCACGGATTCTATTGGCTTATTCACAAAAGAGTTACAGTTATATTATCAAATGAGCATCGAAAATAATCGATTATATTTCCGAGTCACGAGAAGTATTCTGCAAAACATGTTTTAGAAAATATGTCGAGTGACGAGGTCAGTATGATGACTATTTTCGTTTGTTCGAGTTAGTATTTGTTATGATTATATAACGAATAGAAAACACCGACAGAACTTCAACCGAAGCGATGCATACTGAAAAATTGAACGAAACTTCACCAAACTTGATTATGAATTTTCTTTCGACAGACAAAATCAAAACATTCACATTTTGACACGAGGCAAAAACGATTATACAACGTCGACAAGAGTATATTCACTTATCAACATGCGGTAACTATGCAAAATTCACGGATTGTATTGGCTTATTCACAAATGATTTATATAATCATCCAAAACGGTACCAAGTTTATTTCTGAGAAATTTCCTCTTACAGTCTATGAACTTTAAGACTTATCTTATTATAACCGTGCTCAAATTTTTTTTCTTCAAATAGAATTTCAATGAATATCTCAAATCAAAAAAATTGTTTTTATTGATTCCAGAATATTGATTCTGGAATCAAGAAAAACAACTTTTGATAGTTAATCTCAGTTGTATATAAAAGTATATTACTTTGCAAGTCACGTATTTAGAAATGTTTGATGAAATATTTCTCTACCAAAAGAAGGGAAATATGTTTTTTTCATATACCAAATTTGAACGAAAGTATAACTGAACTTCAAAATATTCAATTTCTATGCACCGTGCCGAATACATTATTTTACAAAGCATATGCTCGACTTCGACAAAGTTTATCCAATCTCACTAACGCTGGTGGACTTCTGGAGCGAAGAAATATTTGCGAGAACTTTTCACATTTTACGTAATCTAAGTTGGAATCACTTCATCGAGAAAAAAATCAAGTTAAAAGTCCCCCGAAGGTGTGATAAGCTAGGAAATAGTTTGCTAAATTGGTGGCTTATAACAGAGATTTGAAGAATACCTCAAAAGAAAATACAATTGACTCAGGATTTTCATCAATTGCACTCAAGAGAGCAGACCCAAGAATTAATCAATTAAAGATATTGATGAGTTATTCATTGATGAATCAATAGAATTATAATTTCTTTTACCATTTAATTATCGCTGAGCAGAACTTCCGCAGTATTATAAAAAATTTTATCTTGAAGAGATTCTCTCCTTGTTATGGTATTTTCCAAGAATATAATGAACAATTACAATGTTTATATTGCAATGTCATACATATATATATATATATATATATATATATATATATATATATATATATATATATATATATAAATATATATATATATATATATATTTTTATATATATATATATTGTTTTATATATATATATATATATATATATATATATATATATACAGGGTGTACCAATCTTACGACAAACTTCGGTATTTGGGATATTTTAAGAGATATCAAAAAATGTTTTCAACAAAAATGGTATATGTCTTCAAGGTCCATATTTTGAAATTATTTCGAACTATACAGAGTGTTGCATAACTCCGTTACAAACTAAACATATGGTTTTTCAAATGAGAACCCCTATATATTATACCGAATTCGGATTACTCACATTTTTTAGAAGATTTTGATATAAGATTTTGCTATGTCTTCAAAAGATATGGACACGTTTATATGAAAATCGTAGGTAAATCAACGCTCTGCAGCTTATTGCGCGTGAAGAAAAAAATTTTATTTTGCTCAACAGTGTTTCGTAATATGATGCAATATCTCTGTATTATATTAAATTTGAATTATTTCTCATTTTGTATACAGGGTGGACGAAAACTCGAACCTTTCATTTTATCTCTTTTTTCAAATGGAACACCCTGTATTTTATAGCACATATAGAATCTTCTATTATATAACTTTATTTTTTGTCAAGCATTCCCTATACCCAAAGTTAATAAAAACAGAGTTATTTTGTAATATTTATTATGAACTATAATTATTAACCTTATATGTGAAAGCAATAAACGTTGAATGTAACAAAAAATCCTATATAATAATAAATTTTAATAAACAATTCATTCTTAAAAAAATAAGTCACCAAAAGTATAATTCTAACCGTAATATTAAACTAAATGTTCAAAGTGTTCCCGTTAACATCAATGCAATGCTGGAAACCATTACATTTTCTCAGTTAGCGTTGAAATTGATGTTAACGATGAACAATTTGAACATTTAGTTTAATATTACGGTTCGAATTATACTTTTGGTGACTTGTTTTGTTAAGAATAAATTATTTATTAAGATTTATTATTATTTAGGATTTTTTGTTACATTCATCGTGTATTGCTTTCACTTTTAAGGTTAATAATTATGGTTCACAATAAATATTACAAAATAACTCTGATTTTATTACTTTTGGGTATAGGGAATGCTTCACAAAAATTGAAGTTACATATCTAATAAAAGATTCTATTTGTGCTATAAAATACTGGGTGTTTCATTTGAAATAAGAGAGAAAATGAAAGGTTCGAGTTTCCGTCCGCCCTGTATACAAAATCAAAAATAATTCAAATTTAATATAATACGGAGATATAACATCATATTACAAAACTCTGTTAGGCAAAATAAAATTTTTTTCTTCAACGCATAATAAGCTACAGAGCGTTGATTTACCTACGATTTTCATATAAACGTGTCCATATCATTTGAAGTACTCTGTATAACATGGTAAAACCTTAAATCAAAAGCTTCAAAAAAATGTGAGTAATCCGAATTCGGTATAATATAGGGGGGTACTCATTTGAAAAACCATATGTTTAGTTTATAACGGAGTTATGCAACACTGTATAGTTCGAGATAATTTCAAAATATGGACCTTAAAGACATCTACCATTTTTTTTCATATCATTTTTTGATACCTCTTAAAATAACCCATATACCGAAGTTTGTCGTAAGATTGGTACACCCTGTATATATATATATATATATATATATATATATATATATATATATATATATATATATATATATATATATATATATATATATGTATATATATACTAAGTGACAAAGAAAGGTAAACACCCAGTATACTGTACTTTATTTTAATAATTCTTTGCAGGTAAACTTGCTTTAATTCGAACAAAAAATGATTAAATTTTCAGCCTAATCTGCGGCGTATCAGACCGGTTTTTTATAACTTCTTTTTTTTTTGGAATTTGCATATTTTACGATTTTTATTCACATTTTGTGAATCTATCGTTAGAAAATTGGTAGCAAAGTTACTTTAACGACCAAGATGCCCCGTGTGCGAAGACTAGCTCGTGTATCCCAGTTAAATGACTTTGAAAGGGGTCGAAATGTAGGCTTACGCGAAGCCGGATTTTCATATAGAGAAATTCAGAGAAGAACAAATCGTTCATTGCGTACCATAGTGAGATGTTATCAGGCATGGACTCAAGAAGGCCGGCAGCATAGAGCTATAGGCACTGGACGTCGTAGGGGCACAACAGGGCGTCAAGATCGGCGACTAAGACTTTTAGCCCTGAGAGATCGGTTTAGGTCTACTCGAGCGATTGCAGATCAATGGTTTGAAGAACATGGAAGGATGGTTGGGATGCGTACAGTTTACAGGAGAATAAGAAGTTTTGGGCTTTTTTCTTGCCGGCCCCATTGGGTCTTACCATTGACTCCTGAGCATAGACGAAACCGCCTGCAATGGTGCCAAGAGAAATTAAATTGGGATCAAGAATGGAATCACGTGATCTTTAGCGATGAATCGCGCTTTTGTTTGGGTATGCATGACGGCCGAGCAAGGGTGAGAAGGAGACGTGGTGAAAGAAGAAATCCACAATTTGATGTTGAAAGGCATATCCACCAAACCGTGGGTGTTATGGTATGGGGTGCTATATCCATTGGTAGCAGGTCACCTCTAGTTTTTATCCAAGGCAACATGACCGCCCTTCGTTACATTCAGGAAGTAGTGGAACCACATGTTCTTCCATATGTCAGAGAGTTGAAAATGCCATTTTCCAACAAGACAACGCCAGGCCGCATGTTGCTAGAGTAACTTTAGCCTTCATGGATCAACACCATATCAATCGTTTACCATGGCCTCCAAGATCGCCCGATCTTTCTACAATTGAACATGTGTGGGACATGCTCGGCCGAAGGTTGCTTAACTTACCCCCATCCCCTCAGACTTTAGCAGCTCTTAGACATGAGTTGGTGGTAGGGTGGAATGAGATACCTCAGGAGGACATTGACCACCTCATCAGAACAATGCCCCGACGTACAATGAGTGTGTAAGACATCGAGGGTCTGTGACACATTATTAACTGTAACTCGGTTCGCATGATAACCAAAGTGGCTGCTGAAACTCCTATAATTTATTTATTATTATTAGTTAAACATGTAAGCAAAATATTAATAAATATGATTAAATACATCTAGGTGTTTACCTTTCTTTGTCAATTAGTATATATAATATATACATATATATATATATATATATATATATATATATATATATAATATATATATATATATATATATATATATATATATATATTATATATATGTGTAAATATTATAGTATATATATATATATATTTATATATATATATATATATTATATATATATATATATATATATATATATATATATATATATATATATATATATATATATATATGACATTGCAATCGCAACCTGCGAAAAACCTCGCTCTGTAGGGTTTTTATACCACAAAACTCCCCCAAATTAAGTTAAAAAGTTTCAAATTTGTGAGTGAATTAAGTTCATGTTAGGGAACTTCTTATTCGAATGATAATATTTTCCAACCGTCGCCTTTTTTCCGTAGAGATTTCGTTTTTTTTGTCGTGATTCTGCTCACTCCTACAGCTTATGTTAGTCAGAGGGTTGAAGTTTGGTACTTGAATTGAGTTGATATTGAGTTACGATCCTTTGTTGGTTTCAACTCTTTTCTTCAACTGCTATGTACTTCTGTAGTTAATAGATTGAATACGCAGTTTTAATAAGTAATCAACTTGAACATTATTTTATTTTGTGACAACTTGACATTCTATTATTTCTGTCATAATAAAACAATAGCCAGTATAGGATCTTCTATCAATTTTACATGCACCCCAATCAGCATCAGCTTATCCAGTTATGTCTTCTCCAGTACTCTTGAATTTTAGTACGTAATTTTTGGTACCTTGCAAATATCTCAGGACACGTTTTGCAGCAGTCCAATGTTCCAAATTGTAACAGTTATTGAATTGGCTCAAATAACTGACTGCAAATGAAATATCTGGTCGAGTTGCTGTTGATAAATACATCAACGCTCCAATTAGATTCTGGTAAGGAATATTTTCCAATTTATCTGGATTTCCTTTTTCCAGTTTCAGGTTTTCTTCCATGGGACTCTTTGCGATTTTACAATTCGACATACCAAATTTGATCAATACATCATTTATATATTTTTGTTGGTTAGCTGTTATTTTTGTGACAACTTGACATTCTATTATTTCTGTCATAATAACATAAGGTAACTAATAAAATATAGCAGGAGTGCATATTTGAATATTTTCATTCCAACAACTTCACGGAGACTATTTCATCCGGATCACATCTCGACCTGCTTCGCCATAAGTAATTATTATTACTGTTATTATTAAGTAAAAATAGTAAGAAAACTTTCGGTATAATTCCATAAAAAAAACATGAAATAAAAGTTAATGATTACGTAAAGTAGTTCACTTAAATTTTAAATCTATCTCATTTGTTCAAGCGATTTTTGAAGCTATTATCTTTAGGTGCAGAAATGATTAGCACCGAAAATGCGTTCCACAAGTCGGATATTCTATATAGAAAACAGTTTTGTTGAACATCTGTCTCGAAAGTTCTTCTTCATAGTTTCAGAGAATGACTTCGAAATCTTTCTTGATTGAGTTCGTTACCACATAGTTTTCAAGAATTCTAAATGTAAATATTATTTCTCCCCGTAATACTTCAGAAGTGAACAATTCTGCACTTGCACTTCTTTTCCGCCTAGGTTGCCGAAGACTACCAAATGAAGCTCTTGTTTTACACCTTTGCAACGATTCCAGTAAAGTTTTATCTCTTACGAGTTACAAAGGTCCTGCATTTTTCATAATAGTCCGTTTATTAATGGCATCTTATAGTAAAAGTTCTCTTTCACTATTCGTAGTTCTACTTCATATTTAATTGTCTTCTGGAGCTCTGTTTGTATGAATATATGAACTCGCTTTTTTTTTAACTCGAGGGACCTACAGTTTAACGCCAGTTCCGAACGGCCAATGGGCTCGTAAACTATGTACATTATCCAAAAATTTTTAATCATATATAACCACTACATTCTCCAAGAGCAAGGTGGGACTCGAACCCACAATTAAGTTATGTAGCTGGTAAAGGAATTATTTTTGAATAATTTGATAAGTTATCCAAAAACTCCAGAGCGTGGAACGCCCCAATATATATTTTCTGAAATAGTATTCTTGTTTATACATTGAAGTCATTACGTTTCAGTCATTATATTCAGCTTTTCCAGTCCAAATTGATTACCTAATGAAATTAATCTACAATTCTACATTAACGTATCTACGAAATGGAGAATGCGCTGGAGCAGTATATTTTCGTTAACACCGTCATCCTCTCCGAGAATATTTAAAATTTTTGAAAATTAACTAAGTCATGATGTAAAAGAATGAGATTATAAAGCGAACAAAGTAAAATGAAGTGAAACAAGCCATTATCTGTTGTTGGCGAGGAGATAAATTTGTTCCAGGATGTGATCATTTAGATTTTTTTTTCTACTCGATTCAACCAAAAAAATTTGATAGAATCGTATTCATGATAATAACAAAAACTTCGACGTACTGTGAGTTTTTTTGGTGTAGTATTTTTTTTCAATTAAGGAGTATATATTCATCATCAAATAAGTAGAAATGAAATCATTTATTGCTGGAAAGAATTTTTTGTGTAAATCATGTGTAACATGATTGTTTCTAACAAACTGAATGCAAATATCAAGAAAAAATTGCAAAAACAAATATCTTGCGAAGAGGCTGATAATTCAAGCTTCAGTCAGAAAAGCTATATATCAGGTATATGATAATAATAAATAATAAAAATAATAATAATATCTTTATTCAAGAAAATTTGGCAATGGATACACATTCACATTATGAAAAGACTAAGTAATTAGTCCTAGAAAACATAGTTTTCCCGAATAAAAATAAAATGATTACTAAATGAACTCACAAAAACTATGACTTTATATATATATATATATATATATATATATATATATATATATATATATATATATATATATATATTATATATATATATATATATAAAATATATATATATATATATATATATATATATATATATATATATATATATATATCTTTTGATAATTTATAGCAATAACAGGCTTGTTGAATCTTAAAAAACTCGATTTTATTGAAAAGTTGACGTTTCGCCACGACATTCATGGCTTTATCAAAACTTTTGAGGTAAAACACCTCTTCTGCAAAAATCTCATGTTGTTTATAGTATACCCTGTAATAATTGTAATAAATCATATATAGGACAAACTTTTCAAAATTTAGAAGAAAGATTAAAAGCACACAAATATACTAGAACACAAACCACAGCACTAATAAAACATAAAAACAATGAGAATCATACTTTCAACTTCAATAGCACAAAAATTTTAGAAATAGAAAAAGATCAAAAACGCAGAGAAATTTTAGAAATGTTACATATTCAAAAAAATTTAAATAAAGTCGTAAATGATAGAACAGATATCATACATTTAAGTTCAATATACGCAGATTTAATTCGACAAACAAATTCTAACCACAACAACTCATCTTCTTAGACAAAATCTAAACATCTAGAATTTTCAACTTTTCTGGAAAGAAAATATAGTTTAGAACATGTGATCTCCAAAATCAAAGGTAATGTCTTTTTAAAGACAACAATCAAATATTTTAAACCTATTTTGTACATTACGTGGGTGAAGGTTTCTGTGGTTCCCTGCCCATCTAATATCAACGGACCTGTCTGTTGATATTGGACTGAATAGCACGTAATTAATAACAAGAAGACGGCCACAGCCGCAATGAGAAATTTTTGAAAAAAAGATAAATAGTACCCTATATTATTATTCTTTGACTCTTCAAAATCAAAATAATTTGGACCTATTTCGAACATTACGTGGGTAAAGGTTTCTGTGGTTTCCCTTACCATCTAATAATAATAAATTTGAATGTTAATATTGGACTGAATAGCACGTAATAAATAAACAAAGTACGGCCCACAGCCGAAAAAATTTTTAGTGAAACAGTAGTCTGTTTCTATAGAAATTTTTTCAAATCAATAAATGTCAAAGAAAATTTCAATTTTTTCCCAAAAGTTTTGTTAAAGCCATGAATGTCGTGGCGAAAAGCTTCT